>JAUMHB010033869.1:0-20636 GCA_032359685.1 Pittosporum tobira | reverse complement strand
TAACTTTAATTACTCATGAGTAGGATCCATCTAGTCTTAGCATAAAAAAAATTAGAACATGACTATTCTACAAAATACAAAAAAAAAGATAGAAAAACCCATAAGAAGTTGGTTAGATGTCTTCATTGGGAGTCTTCCGGTCTCCGTTTCCTTGAGCTCTTGATCTCCCCTTAATTGTATGTTGTATGAAAACTATTTTTTTTAAGAGGTAGGAGGGAGTTTATATAGGTACAAGCCTTGGAACTTCTCATAATTTGATTGTAATTATAATTCTTACAATTTGATTTTATTTAGGATTCTCACAATTTGATTTTAATTATGACTCATACTTTGATTAATCTTGAGAATCTTCTAGAAAAGCCCAAAACCGCCTTAGTCAAAGCTTTTCGAAAAAGTTAACATAATTCACAAAAAGCTGCACGACATTCCTTACGGTCCACCTTATGGCCGTAAGCTGCCTTACGGGCTGACTTACGGCCGTATTAAATATATTAAGAAAATATATTACCAGTATTAAATATATTACCATATAGGATTCAATTGTTTGGTAGTATTAAATCTATTACCATATATTTTCTTAAAATTTTGTAAATAATAAAAACAATGGTAAATAGAGAAACAAACTTATTTGAACTTGTATTACATGATGACGAGAGAGGAGTGCAGGGGAATAACATTACAAGATCTAAGTTCTTTTCGGTAAATGAGAAAAGAGTGAACGAACGAAAAGTAGTAGATTTGAACAAATGTGGATGAAGGAGAAAGTACAGGTTGTAATGGAGATGAGATGAGTGAAAGGTGTAGCATTCAAATAATGACACTAGCGGACACATATGATACTTCAAAAAAAAATTTCCATTTATTTTGAAAAAAAGTCACAATTTTTTAAACACATTTTAAAAATATTCTAAAAATATAGTATTTCTTTATCTAAAAGATTCTATTTTTTTAAAACAAAAATAATAATTATATATTAAATAATTTTTTTTAATATTATAAATAAATTTGTGAAATTTTTTTAAGATGAAATAAATTTAAGAAGAAATATGCAGACCCGTCACACACAAAGTTTAAAAACTATGCTCAAAGTCGTAGGTGGTTTTGGCATAGGAGTTTGTTTGGTACAAGTTATTTGAAAACGTATTATAGATTATTTAATAATTAAATTACTTAGTTTTGTTTTGTGTAATTTTTTTAAAACAGATTATTGAATAAGTTTTTAAAATTTAGCTTTTTAGATTATTATGTGTTTTAGCAGTTTGTATAATTTAAAAATTATTTTTTAAATAAACTAAAATAAACATAACTCTTAAATGATTATAACTCTTAAAATACTATAATCACTTTAAAAGAAGTATAACAAAACATGCAAGTATATACATCCGATACCACTATTTAAGTATTAGATATTTCCCTAACAAACCCAAGTTTCAAATTCAAGGCACCAGTTTCATGAAACCAAATAATTCGGAAAAAACATTTCTCAAGACTTCGTAGCTGATCGATCGAAATGGGAGAGGCTCTATTCGAACTTGAACAAGTTCTTCGCTCCAAACAGGTATTTTATTCTTTCTCTCTCTCTATATATATGTATGATTAGCCCTAGTATATATATTTAGTATCTTCAATCACCTTGTTAGTTGAGCTGGTTGGATAAGTTAATCATTCTAAGAACGATATTTTGCGTACTTGCACTTAATTTTTATAAGAATTTCAGCTCAATTTGAGTACCATTAATAGCTATAGTTGAATTGCACTTCCAGGTTTTTCAGTTACTACTCCATCCGTACAAAATTTACTAATATTACAGACAAAGTTTCATTCTTTGTTTACCCTTAGAATAAATAAATTTAGTAATGGCGGTATGATAGTGTAATTGATAAAAAAATGAGGACATTATGTCATTTTAATAAATGAAGCCTTTTTATGGAACAAAGAATTCTGATAAAGTGATACTCTCTATTTGGAACCAAGGGAGTATTATTTTGCGTTGTAAGATTTTCTCCAAGCCTTCTATTTTATGTGTGTTTCTAATATGATATTCTTGGCATGAGAAGTTGACAAGTCAAGAAGCAAATGTACTCATGGCATGCAAGGGACAGGCGATTAGAGCTTTTACAGTTGGTGCTGGTGCTTCTGGTGGTCTGATGTGGTTAGGTAGCTTCTTTGCACTCATTGTGTATACCAAGTTTTTTGTGGTGGAGGGAGTATTGTTTTTGATAGAGGTCTGTAAAATTTGCTGATGATCTCAAATTTTTCCTGCCAGCAACAAGAAGGCTTAGCCTCTTTCTTCGGAGTAACCTTGTAGGAGGTAGAAATAATCTCTCTGTGTGTGTGTGTCTCAGTTATTGCTCTCTCCATTCCAAAATTAGAGATATCTATGCGTTTTAATTTAGTGCATTTGTGAAATCCTCAATTCAAATTTCAAGTGAATTGATTTTATTTTGATTGATGTAAACATCGATGGTGTAAACTACTTATAGAATACTATTACTTACAAACTTTGAAATTTTGAAAATTTAACAAAGTTAATCATAATTTAAATTTTATGATTCACAAACCTAGTTTGATAGAACTCAAAAGTATCTCTAACTTTGGAATGGAGGGAGTGTTTGATAGATGTGCAATTGTTGTGAGGTCTGTCGCACCAACTGCTGCATTGGAGTCTATTTCCTTGTGAACATTCCTTTCAAATGAATTTCCTGTTACTTTAGTTCAATAGCAAACAAATTGAAACTATTTCTTGTTAAGTAAACAAAATTGGTACTAGAACTTGCCGTGCGCATTTCTTTAATTTTTGAAGAGTCCATGTTGTATTTACGAAGTTTAGACTGCAACTAGAGGTGAGGACACTTGTTTGTGGTTTTGTGTTTTTTATGTTTTTATGTTTTTTTTTGAAGGCAGGTAATCACGTTTTCTTATAGAAGTGATTATCATCATACCTATTGTAGCCAAAAGCTTCCGAATGATCTGTCTTCATTTTATCCTGGGAATATGATCTAGAGGAATATTTTTCAACAATCATATTGATTTTTCTTTTTTTTTGGATGAGTAACAATGGTATAGGGGCATCTTTTCAGGAAAAAGGCTTAATGATGAAAAGCCCAAAACTTACTAGTGTTTTTTTTTCTATTTTGCCTACTAACATTTTTCACTCTTTGAGAAAACAATTCAGGTAACTGGGACCAATAAGACCTAAATTTAAAGAGACGTTAGAATAGGTAACGGAGTTGCTGGCGTGTTTTTCTCTGTGTTGTTTTTCCCCTGACATGGCTATTTATTTAGCCCTGACATGGCTATTTATTTAGCTCATGTGGACTGATAGATGCCACATCAAACCTGTTGGCCCAAAAAAAAAAAAAATTCTCCTTTCCAATGTAAGTGGTATATTTTAGGATGTCCCAGAATAAGTGAGCTCATTCTATTGTTACCATTCATCTCTTAGTCTAATGATTGTAATCTATTTACTCAGTGGTTTTAAGGTAAAATAAAGCACTCATTACACCTCTTCAAAGATTGCCACCAAAACAAGCTCACTTAAATTGGGATGGAGGGACAACTTGTTAAACTTGGATGACTAAATAATAAAAATAGGTCAAACAAATCCATAAAGTAATGCCCCCCAATTCCAAAATATAAGAACAAGTTTGACTTTTGCAATTCAACTTGAGACTATTTCAAATTCAAAATTAGTATATATTCATTTGAGTTTTGAAAAAATTATTTTCCATAACTAATACTTCAAGTATTTATAATTTTCACAGTAGTATTAATGATGATCAAATGAATTCATGTTAATTTTGAATTTGAAAATATTTCGAATTAACCATATGAAGAGAAAAATGCTCTTATATTTCAGAACGGAGGGAATATTAACTTTTTGAATCAAACATGGTGGGTATGATGAATTCCATTTGGCTTTTACAGCCATTGTTGAGTGGCTTCAACCACTTTGGATGGCGGTGGAAGCATCAACCTCTACCAGCTGGGTCACCGCCGGCGCGCACACCGTAGTGGTCCTGTCATGGAACAACTTTTTGGATCAAAGTTCCAGAGAGGGAGAGAGAGAGTCAGTTCAGTATGGGTTTATACATCACAAACACTGTCTAAAAATTCTTAACATTATAAAAAACCGAGAATTGTCATCAAAGCTCCTTAATACCCGCCAATTTGGTGGCCCAGCATAGTCCAACTCCAGTTGAGATGAGGGCTGTGGTAATGGGTGGCTGTGGTGGTGGAAAACTGGAGAGGGAGAGAAAGGGTGTGGGTACTGGAGGAGGAAGACAACAGATGGTGAAAAAACATTGAAGATACTTCTCACCGTGGTTGGGCAAATCGACATCTTGTTGTCCCTAATTGTCCACTTGAACAAAATAGAGCGACCATCGACCATTATGTTAGAGTATTTTTGTTAACTATGGAGTTTTTTGTGCTAATTTCATAAGTTAGTTGGTCAAACTAAAAAAATAGTTGGCAGAAGTTGAAGATAAGTGTAAGTTTAGTTGGTTAATTCGGTCTATAAGTCCTCAAAACTAATAAAGCACACATCCTAGGAATAATAGCTGACCAATCAACGAACAGCAAAATGGTAAGTTGGGAACCTTTTTCAAGAAACAAATTATGATCATGAAGACTACATATGTCATTAGACATTTTAATTGTGATGAATGTTATGTCTTGTTTCCTTGCTGCTATAGGTTTGAGATCATGGCACCATTCCAATGATATTCCTAAATTCCACTATGTTGTTTAGTGTTTACATAGGTCTTCACAAATAGACTTACAATTTTCCTTAACAGAATAATACTCTTCATGATATATTGTTACCTGATATTGATGCTTGCATTTCTGGATGTGCGACATATATAACAGTGATATGTATTGCTAAATTGATGAATTGCACCTATCTGCAGGAATTGCTGCATTTACCGGACTTTATAGATTTGGGCAGTCACTAGATTCATGTGTTGAACATATTCTTAGCCTGGAAGGAAGTCGGATGCAACAGGAGTTAGCAAATATGTATGTTATGTAATATTTACGATTATTTTTACTTTGGATTTTTCGAATCTGTTCAGATGATGAGTAGTTTATTTGAGGATAAAATCCACATCTTTATTCAAAATTGGTCATAAAATGATGAATAGGCAATTAGGCATCCACTGCACTAGGTGAGCACTTAGTATCGAGAAAGGAGCTACGAATTCGTATTAAATTATGACGCTGAAACTCTAATTTTCTGTTAAATTGTAAAAGAATAAGAGGCAGTTAATAATGTTAACATAAAGTGATTATAAGACAGAATGACAGATGATGTTAATAGTTTAGCTGACTAGATGCTCTATACTGGTTTGACAAAGATAATAGAAATGGGTGTCTTATACAATTCAACTGCAAATTAAATCACAGGTTATTACTTTTACATCCAAAGTATGTTGAAATGAAAGGAAGAAAAGCAATATGTAACTTATTGCCTTAGAAGTAGAAATCCATAGGATTGGTATCTTGTCTTCAATCTTAACGACTGGACTGTACAGTAATAGATGTCCTATTTTTTAATAGTAGTGAAGAACCAAAATAGAAATTGCCATAGACGAGTAATAGTAGTGGAAATTTAAGTTAGTGCAAAAAGCAATTTAATTTGTGCAGTAATATAGCTGCACTAAACTTGAGAGGATTAGTAAAATGACTAAAATCCTAAATCCTAATTATATTTCACTGACAACTTCGCAAGCAAATGTCAATCAAGAATCTCCGTGACTAATTGTGGGTGACAAAACAGTAGTACATTCAGCATGCTTTTATCTTTCAACATGAGTAACAGAGTTGCCTGAAGTGGAAGGATCTCCAGATGCAGTTTAAAGTTAAATTCGGTACTGTGAGGTATTGTTTACTAGTGAGGAAACTTTCTTTCTTTATTATTATCTTTTGGCAGTTTGTGCGTCCCATTCTGTCATTCATGTATCTGTTCATGTTAGTTTGTAGAATCTTTGCCCATATTTGAAATCTTAGCTTTTATCATATAAACTGATGAAAATATTTTGTACATGGTAGAATGGTGAGAAAGTATCGGCATGACCAGCCGATAATGCAGCGTATCTCCAAGCATTTCTACCCGGAGAATGTTTTTGATGATTCATCTGTAGACCAGGCAAAAGTAAGGTGGCGTTATAGGAACTTTTTTGGAGATGGGGTTCCTCATTCTGACCGAACACATGATAGTGAGAAGGCTGAGGTGGAGCCTGAACCTGAGCCAGTTTATGTAAGTATATAGTCCTAATAATTGTTATTACTTATACTACCTCCAATCCAAAATTAGAGATAGTTTTTCTATTTTGGTACGTCCAAAATTAGATATTTCTCTAATTTTGGAACATATCAAAAAGAAGAACTACCTGTAATTTTGGAACGGAGGGAGTAACCACTTATATACTCACTTTGTTATGGAAGTATAAAGAAGATTTTATTAATAAAAGTGGTGCCACACTTTCATGATCCTAGAGCATTTGTCTGACCTCCCGTATAAAAGAATAAGGAGAATTTTAACTTGCCTATTACTTTTTCTTTTCAATAATTTGTGCACTTGGAGAGTGAAATGACCTGTTTTATCTCTCGGTACATAATGCCTCTTTCTTCCCTGTATATGACCCAATTATAATTGCAGATGAACAGCAATGTCAGTGCAATGGTGGACCCCTTTGATTGTGTTTTTGGGGGCTCACCAGGGGTTGAGGATATCGATTGCCCTGCTTCCTCAACCACATCACCAAGAAGACATAGCCGGAGCCATAAAAGATTCCGACGCAGGCAAAGAATGCAGAAACAAGAAACTTCCTCAGATTCTCAACGCGATTTGGCTGATGAGGGCTTTGTGTCAATCTGACTTGTTGACTTTTGGGAGTAAGAATGACTGCATCGAGTCGCATGCAATTTTTTTATTTTTTTTTTAATTATTAGTAGTTATGTGCTTAATTTGTTCACCAGAGAAACTAATTTGTCCCGTGAATCTACTGTGAGGTTTCAAAAGGCACATGTACACCGTTCGTATCTGTAAACTGTTTGAGCTTTCGGCCACCCTTTGTTTTTTCTCAAACAAGCTTTCAATTACCCCTTGGTAAGTTGTCAAGCACGATGGATTGAGCATCAATTTACCTTTTTCCTTTCCATAAGAAGGAATAAAGAGAAAAATATGATAGATAAAACAGTTATGTTTCTGAGCTTTGTAAGTGTGTAAGTGTGTGAGCGTGCCTAATAACAAGCACGTGACACTTTCATCATCAAGCTCCTATATAAAAATATGAATTGTTATATGTAGTAGAGAACTAAAACTACAAGAAATTGAATTTCGAACTTTCCATACTCGATTTGTCCACCTTCCCTTTGTTACAAAATAATGACTTTACTGCTTTCTTCAAAATAAATAATAAATAATAATAATAATAATAACTATGTACATGTGTACACCAAAGAGGTCGTGACCGAATAAATTGCAAACTTTAAAAAAAGAAAAAATTGTATGTTTATTTTTTATTTTTACAATGTACTCCTTCCCTTCCCTTCCGTTCCTTTTTTTTTTTTTTTTTTTTTTTTTTTTTTTTTTTTTTTTTTTTGTTCTAGGTTCTCTTTTGGTTTATTCTAATTTCTTTATTATTTTTTTAATATATATTTTTTGTCACTTTTTTTAATTTGACTCATATTTAATTAGTCAACTATTTTATTAGAACAATAACAAAATTAAAACATAAAAGTCATTTATCCTCTTCAAATTTTCTCTCTTTCTATTACATATAACAATTCTTTTGACTTGTTAGAATAAAAAAGGTAGTTTAAAAAAATCTTATTTTTTAAAATAAATATATATATTTTAACTAAAATAACTAAATTAGGATGGACGAATTATTATTATTAAGAAATTGTAAAGAATAGACTATTAAACGAGTCTTCGAGACACCCAAGCATGTAAGAGAGCTGGTCTTTCTGGTTTTAGCTGGGGTGTAACCCTCACCTAGTCACCTCACCCATGTGACGGAAGACTGTAATATTTTTAAGTAATAAATTAAATAGTTTGACATTTATTTAAGATAGTTTAATTAAAAATTTAATTTGAGTTCAATTCAAAATATTAACGAGTAGAATATGAATACGTTTTAAAATTTGATAAATTATTTAAATTTTATCAAATTATTTTTTTATATTAATATTCAATAGTATTCGTTTAAAAATTTTAAATTACTCGAACTCAATTCATATTCGATCGTAATTCAATAACTAAGCGAAACATATAAAAACTTAATTTTAAATTTTTTAAATATACAAATAAAATTTGAAAAAAGTCAATAATCAACTCACGTCTCTATTTTCGAGTACAAAAATTAAGTCAACTGTTACGCATATATAAAATTGAAGCCCAACACAATAATTTTAATACTCGAAACTTAAAAGAATTCCATTCTTTGCATTTCTGCTTTTTAGGGGTTTGATTTGACATATAATATATACTCCATTTGACTAAAAAAAAAAAAGTTTTAACTCATTACGGACGGAGTATTTAATTGCGCGTGTACATATATTTAGGGTTTGAAGAATCTGAACAAGAATCATTGAATCACAGCCACAGCTAATGTTTCAGATTTTGGTTCTCACAATTTTATTCGCATTCAATCCATCCCTGCTACAAATTCACGCCATGAGAGTTCTCCCTCTGGCCACGAAACGCAACATCACAATCCGAGACGAATTGGATTCCCAAATGGGCCAAAACGCCCCCAGGAAGCTCCGCCGCCTCCCTCACGTCTTCAGCAAGGTCCTCGAGCTCCCCTTCAGCTCCGACGCCGAAGTCTCCATAGAAGAGAGCCACGATTCCATCCGCTTCGTCGCGGAAATGGAGGAGGAGGATTTCGATTTCGCTGCGGGCGCAGGGAATAATAATAACGTGAGGGCGCACGCGGTGGAAATTCACCCGGGAGTGACCAAAATCGTGATCAGGTATGGGGAAATGGGAGACGACTTGTTGTTGGACCAACTCAAGGTCGACGTGTGGAGGTATCGGCTCCCGCCGTTGGCGTTGCCGGAGCTGGCCACGGCGGTGTCTGTGGGCGGAGACCTTATTGTGACGGTGCCGTTTAGTGGCGGCAACGGAGATTTGAGAGATGGAGTATTCGGAGGCATGGCCAGGCTTGTCATTGTACAGTAAATGTCTTTTTTCTCAGCTTCCAGCTTTGTCATATGAATATTATGAATGTTTTATGTTTCTAATAAATTTAGAAACTAGTTCTACCTAGTTATCCTCCATATCAAATGCTGTTTCTTCCTTTGCCTTATGATCTTTTTGAGGTTTTGCTATGTGTTGATTGTTAGGGTTATAAAACGAATCAAATTGTTTTGCTCGATTCATGCTTACGTGCACGTTCTAGAGCTTGACTGATTATTCGGACCTTCTTAAAAAAAAATATGTGTTATATTCGGAGTAATTTCAGATAATTTATGTTCTAAAGTATTTGTAATGGATTTTTGGGGAAAGCAAAAACATCTAGGGTGTATGCAATAAAGAATGTCTTACTATGAGTGTGATAGTGAACTTATTAAAGCTTTCAAGTCTCACCACCTGCAATTCTGTGAGTACGGGAGTCGAGTCCCGTTTATGACTTGAGTTTAGTAAAAAAATTATTTAGTTTAATAAGTCAAATTCAAACCCGACAAATTTGGCTAGTTAAAGTTCGATGACATTTAAATATTCAAATTGTTTTATAAAAAAGTTCAAGTTCAAGTCTCTAAAAGTTCGAAATAAACTTGTTTAGTTAAATGATCAGCGCTAAAGTTTAAGAAAAAAGCTCGTTAATATAAACAAGTTAAGCTCAAACTCAATATAAACAAGTTAAACTCAAACTCGACAAGTTTAGGTTGTTTATCACCTCTATCCTCAATGTGACAAATCATAAAATGGTGATGAAAAACATTTTTATTCCTGTAGATGTTCATAAAATTCATTTCAATACTATGTAGGTCAATATTTTTGCTACTGGTATAATCCATCCCCAATCTAATTTGCATACATGAACTTATACTGTAAAGGGAAAATCTCTAAAAAAGGGAAAAAAAAAAAAAAAAAAAAAAAAGGAAAAAAGATGTCACGAGACACTCTACAAGACTGACAACAAAATTTTGGCTCAATCTCACAGAGAAGCAAGCAACGATTTGCTATCCCTCTCACTTTTCTAAACCAAAATATTCCTTCAGAGTTTCTTTGGAAGCTTTCCAAAATCCCTTGGCCACCTGTCCCATTTCCTTGAACTTAATTATCTCCCTTTTTATCTGATTGGCCCGGTTCTCAACAAGTTGAAGCAAGGGTTCTGGGTCTGCAAGATAACTTGCTGACTTCTCAACTTGATGCTTTTCCGATTGAAGGTGTTGATACAGATCGTGAATATAGTTCTTCTGCTCATGAAGCCTTGCCTTGGCGATATTGTATTCTAATTCCTGAGACATCCGTAGGGTTTCGAGAATCTGATCAATCTCAATCTCAAGCTTCAAAGACTCCATATGAGGATCAAATTTGTCAGATAGTTTTTCAGTTGAACCTGCCCTAACATCTACAGTCTCCTCACGTTTTACAGATTCGAATGCATCATTTCCAGAATAAGATACCAGTCCTGTTATGAACAAAATAACAGAATTTCAAGGTACTAAGAAATTATTCAACGGCGGAAAATAAATAAACTGTTTTATTATAGAATTATTTTAACGGCACTACATGAAGATAAAATCATGACATATGTTATATCAAAGCTTAAGGCAACGTATACGTTATACTTCAATAGTGGAAGCAACATAAGAAAGATCTTGTAAATTAATGGTTTTCAAATTCCAAAAGAAAATAATTACCTGGGGTGACAGCTGAGCTATCTTCTTCCATAGCCAAGCTACCTTCTGCCAAAGTCCAACGAACATCTCGAAGACAAATTCCACTTTGAAGCTGAAGTAAATACCCATTAGTTCATGTCACTGATTTATAAACTCTTAAAACTAGGATAAAACTTCATCTAGAAAATAAACTACCATTTTTTCCATTGGCTATACCTTTTCCATGACCAATTGGATATGATACAAAAGCAGCTTTGCAGTATTTCTCCTCGAACCACGCAACATGCGTACTCCCACACCCAGTATCTTCTCAATCTCGTAGCGAGAATCGACAGATTGGCAGGTTTGGAAAAGTTTCATAACATGTGGGACCAGATCAGTCCTTGCATCACACCGACGGCAATAGTACTCGGCGTCCAGGCCTATGCTGCCTCCTACTGTTCCAGCCAAGTGGGTTCGGAACCCACATTCCATATGGCCTATGTGTCCACAAATACCACCCTCATCTACAACAGCTTCACATCTTATATAACTATAACCCCCATAGGCTGAGTCAGTTATCTGACTACATAGTATGCAACAACAATCTCGGCAAAAACCAGGCTCGGTGCAGCAAATGTCACAGAACATGGACTCGGGAAGAGACTCCCCCAATTCAATTAAGCTGACACATAACTTATTGCCAGCCTTGCAACCCCCTGTCCCGGACTTTGATTCCGTTATCTCTCCATCAGTTGCAGGCAAAATTTTAAGCTCGTTTTTAGTACCTATATCGTTATAGAGCAAGTCATTAAGGTGAAAGTAAAGGAAACATAGATGACATGGGTATCAATTTATACCATAAGGTGCATGCATTACTTAAAAGGAAAAACAAAATATGAATGCTGATAGCATCCATATTTTTTTTTTATCAACATGCCTTTTAGAAATATGATAGTAAGGTGCTAGAAAAATTATCCAAGACAGCTAGAACAAGGATCATAGAGAGTTAGGTATACATGAATGTATATTGAAAAATAATACACAGCCCACAGAATATTGGATTTCTTTTCCTAGATCAAATTGTATAGCATTAACCTGCCAAAAGATATTTACATAAATCAGCAAAGAAAAAGTTAAGATCTATATTACAAAATTAGTCTAGAAAAAGATGAAAAATAAAGAAATATATTCAACTACGTGGCAAATGTATGATAGCACGAAAGCAGTCTTAGCTGAAGCAGTACAACGAAAGTTAGATTTGATAAACGTCAACTGCAAAGTTGTTTACCGGATTTTAGAATAATTATAAACCATACATTTCCCCACAGGATATTCCATATGTGCTTCTGGACGGCATGTTACACACCCGTCAACTAGGTTATAAAACATTCAACTCTTTCACTTGTAAAAAAAAAAAAAAAAAACAAGTATTCAATTTTTTCGTTTCACATCATAATTATTCCCTGTTTGGTAACAGCCACAATAACTGCTACACCTTCATTTATTGATTTATTCAGGTATTAGCAGCTTGGAAGCATAGTCGTAAGGAACACTATAAGATCACATTCATGCGAGGAGTGCCTAATTAGGCAATTCTTCAATGAACTCGCAATAACAAACATTTTATTTCAAAAAATTTCAAAGATACTAAAGTAAGAAATTGGAGCTAACCGTTGATTTCAAATAGATCTCTTGACGGCACTTTCCAACTGAATGAGGTGAAAAATGCGTCAACATCTGCACCAGGAACTCCCCGAACATAGTCTTCAACCGAAACTTTGCTTGCAAAACCTCTCCCTTTAGGTTTCCCCTGAAGACGACTCGGAAGATAAAGACACCTATCCAAAAAGTAGCCTTTGGATGTGATTCTTTTGCCCACCTTCCAGCTCCACATATCACCGCGCTGGGGCCAGTCAACAGGAGCATATGGCAAACCCTCACCCGACTCATGAGGAGAAACGGGGTAAAGATGCAAGCCATTTTGCATTACCTCAGTGGCATCTCCCTTGCTTTGATCATTGTCGATATCCATATCCATGATATACCTAATACCATTTGAATATCATCATCAGTCAAATAACAACAACTAACAAGAACTAAAAATATTATACATAATAGACCTTTTTTTTTGTGTATGTGAAGATCTCCTGAGCAATCATAATAAGCTTGAGGTACATACTATACAATTTAATTCTTTAATCAATTCAAGAAGCAACATACTAGATTCTTCATCTTGTTTTAGGAAGTGAAGCACATATATTGAATTCGGTACACCCGAGTTTCACAAGGACACGATTTAGCCATTTATGTGCATCCAACTGCAGCTATGAGTACAAAAAGGTTCCCAAAAAAGTGAGGGCGTCAACCCATGCGAACTATACAAAACCAGGAGGTCATAAAAAGTTTATCTATACAGCACAACCCCTAACAAGCTCCTACACCGAACTCCCCAAAGCGATGAGAATATTTCAGGTGTTCAATTTACAAGTCTCATTTTGTTAAGAATAGAATTTAAGGTATATATATGAACAGTGTTGAGATCATAACAAATCATCTGTTTTCAACAAAACAGTCCTTGTTTTGATTTGATGAGGTTCAAGATCCTACCGCCGCTTGTTTATACATTGTTGGATCAAATTTTTACCCTAAAGAATATGTATCCTCCAGGAGTGTTTTATCGCCTGATAAGTAGAATTTAATTATATATAGAGGTTTTAACTCCTTATTTTCCAAAGAGGGGCGCATCAAAGTAAAAGACAAGTACCAACAAGCTCTAGCTCAAGTGGTACCCCTCTCCTGCCCTAACGGGGGAGAGGTGCAGGGATCATAAGGGACTTAATAGGACCTAATGGAGAAAATATTATTTTGTTGAAGATATCTCCAGTAGCTAGTGTGGCCGATTCTTTGCAGTTCTACATCCCTTACCCACCTTTATTAATAATTTTTTTTAAATAAATAAAGAAATAAAAAGAAACAAAGAAACAAAAGAGCACTAGCCCAAATGGTACCACTCTCCTCCTCTAACGAGGAGGTATAGGGAACAAATCTCATATGGGACTTAATGGAGAAAATATTATCTTGTTGAAGATATCTCCAACAGCCTTTTAGGCCTACGTCTTTTAGGGTTGAGGTAAGGTTCTAAGTCTCCCTCACCTACCTTCTACCTTTATATTTAGAGAGTGACTATGAAGTATTTATAAGGGAGCCCTGAATATCTTAGTCCATGTAGAAAGGTCCAGTTGAGTTAGGGCAACATGGCTAAGGAGGTGGCTTCTCCCAATAAATATAGACCCCTCTCCTCACTTGAAAGGGATTGAAGTTTGAAGATATTATACCCACTCTCTCTATAAGGATTCTCCCTTAGCTTCTCCCCTCTTCTCTCTCTCAATTCTATTCCTCTTAAGAATTTCTCACCTCACCCCCAAATTGTATGAAACCCTAATTTGGCATATTTCTTGATTATGATTTATATGCCTACAAAAGGCATCAAAAGGGATTGTCCCTGTGTACAAATAGAGTATATAGAAAAGCAGGTAAAAGGGAACCTGAGATGAAAAAAAATCAACCAACAAAGTTGACCTCTGTCAAAAGATCCACAAAGGGCACTACCGACTCAGTATATCCTTCAATTTTCCAGAAAAAGAATAGAATAAAAAACAAGTGTCTAATATGAACTGTGTAACTCTCCTACCCACCAAAGACAATGTTGCCACCCTATGCTGTCTTAGCTCTCCTACTGTTAGGAACCCGCTCCTTCGTTCAAGGATCCAAAACCCCTACCAGTTACCTTGCGTAACCCACTCAACCCCAAACGGTAAAAGAAAAAAATATATTCTTCCAACTTTCCAAGAATTATCAACAAGATCACCTTTTAATAAGTAGTCAGCTGAATTTGAATCCTCCTTACACATAAGCCCTGACTAACGCAAAAAATTCTCTCCACAACGAATCCAGTATCAAAATAGCCCAAGACCTGCCGCAATCCAAACTATTTCAAAAATTTGGATCTTTCTAGGGGTTTTAATACTGGACCAAACACCCGCCAAGCTCAAATAAATAGTCCGACTGTGATACGTAATCACATTACAGTTTCCATACATAAAATGTCGTTCTATTTGACAATAGGACGAAAACATTCATAATAACACGAATTTGGTAAAGTAATCATCTTTCTATTCAAATTCAAATGACAATCAATGATTAACATGTAATAGTTCATGAAATCAACCAAGCAATTAGCAATTGCTGATACTTATTGACCATATCTAGACAGAAGTTTTTTCTGATCGAGTATGTACCAGATAAACTTTTGAATGATAGGAACAGAATTGGGGTTTCCAAATAAAACAGATAAACTCAAATCAGAGTGAATCTGTTCCGTTCACTCAGACCGAATTTAGATTCCCTAATTTACTAGATATAAGCTTTCAAACTCGAAAAGGAAAGTACAAGAGAACCTAAATATTCATTGAATTTACAATGTATATACAGCATTTCAAATTTAGAAATCCCTAAAACCCTTCAATGAGGTTCTTACTATAGCGATAAGTACAAGTACATAAAATTTCATAATCAACATCGAATATTTTCCATTCAAATCACAATAAACTCACACTATCGATAAGAAATAGCACATAATCAGTGAGAAAATCGAACCTGAAATCGAAGTTGAAGATATCACAAACGAGGGTGGCGAGTGTCTCGGACAAGTTTAAGAATATTACTATATGGTATATATACACGTATACACACTATAATGTATAGTGTATATGTTACTGTAGTTGGTAAATAATTTTAGACTCTGTCTAATACAAAAAAAACGTGTTTTAGAAAATATTTTTTGAGAAAATAATTTATTTTCTCATGTTTGATGGTCAAGCTAAAACTGATACTAAAAATATATTTTTATATTTAATTTTTGAAATAAATTTAACAATTATGTTATTACAAATTAATATAAGTATATTTTAATTTTTTGAATAATATAAATTAAGTTTTTATAATTAAAATTTTTATTTATTTGTATGTATATAAAAACTTAACACATGATCCAACAATAAGAATGTTCATTCTTTATAGAATTTTTTTTAATAATATAGTGGTTTTAACAAATTTTAAGAATAAAAAAAGTTAAAATTTAAAAAATATATGTGTATATATAAATTCAATACAAAAATAATAATTATGCATATATTGTGAAAATAAAAATAAATATAATTATTTTTAAAATAAACTAAATAAAAAGATGATAAGAGTGATTAAATAAAAATATTATAAAAAATAACGGAAGAAACAACACTGATATCAGAAAATGATTTACGGATTTAAATCCGTAAGTCATTTTCCTAAAATAACAAAAAAAAATTTCATTGACTAGAAAATAATTTTATATTGACTGAATTTTTTCTGAAATATTAAATATTAAAAAATTTTAAAAATATTTTAAAAATAAATAAATTTCTTATAATAAACGGAATCTTAAAATAAATCAAACTACATGTCCTGTCCCACCGAGTTCTTGTCGGGACTGTGGATAAACAAATTGACTGCACAAAAAAATATCCCAAACCGGTAACTTCCCTTTGTTATTTTCTGCGCTAAGGTCCCGCAGGTTTCCAATTAAATACTCCATTTTCTATTTGTCTCACAATTTTTATGATAATTTATTTTTTTGAGATATTTCATAATTTTTATAATATTTTATGTTTAAAAATAATAATAAATAAATAAATTATCTATATGACCTACCATTTTTATTCTTATGCAATGAAAAATTTGCGCTATTAAGTTTCCAGCTTGTTCAATTGCCACAAAAAGGCACATCGATTCAAGCACAACAATTTTAGATGTTCAAGGGGTGGTACGTTTCTCCTTTAGTTGATATTTTTATTGAAGTATTAGATACTTCAGGCATAGTATAATACGTATAATCATATTATTTATGATTTTTTTTCCTGTTAATTATTCAGGGATTGAAGAATTTCACCAAGGCGACACCTACCCAGAAAATTGATGGCGACAACTACCCAGAAGTAAGCTCGACTTTCTCTTCTTGTTCAGTTACATAATGTTAAATTATTTATTTATTGCTGAGACTTCACCAAATGTTTATCATCAATGCTGGTCCTGGTTTTAGGCTGCTGTGGGGGGTACTGTCAAGTCGTTTCTAGATCCAAAAACTACTTCCAAGATTCATGCATGCAAATATTCTTTTTCATTGGATTAGATTGTTTTGGTTTATATATCTTTGTTTGGGCTAACAAATCATTAATCCAATTGATTAGATTGTTTCTATTGTTATTGGGCTTATATTATTAGACTTGAAAAGACACATTTTAGACAAAAAATCAAGTTTGACATAATCCCGGAATAACAAAGATTGCTAGAACTGAAGCATGAAGCAAAAACCAAACTCCAGGGGACTACACGGTTAAGCTTACGGCCGTAAGCTTGACCGTAAGGTGGTTGTACGGCCGTGGGAGTGAATGTAAGCTGGCCCGTGAGGTTTTTGGCAATTTCTGTTGATTTTTTCGAAAATCTTTGATCTACGTGATTTCAGGCTTTCCAAGGCTTTTTGACATTGACCAAAGACGACAAATCTAATTTGAGTCTACTTGTGAGAAGTCCCATGATGAGAAGCTATATAAACCCCTTCTAAGCTCATATTTCCAGAATCGATAGATTGTAGAATACACAAAGAAGGGAAGATTAAGAGCTCAAGGATGCGAAGACCGGAAGACTGTCCACGACATATTCCCGCCGACTTCTCAATGGATTTTTCTATTTTTTCAATTTTTTATGTAATTTAATTATGTTCTAAATACATTTATACTAAGATTAGATGGATCTTGCCAACGAGTAATTAAAGTTACTATTTTTATCATGCTTTTTATGGATCTATTTGTTGTAATGTATGTTTTATGAGTTTAATGCTTCTAAATGATTAGCTACTATTTAAATGATCTTTTGTCATATAATTGAAGGACCGAGAGGTGAATATTAGTGAGTGCAAATTGAAACATAACCATAGGTTAAACTTTGCTAGAGATAGTTCAAGGTAACTTGTGCGATTTCGGTAGTAATTATACTTATGTTAATGAATCCGAAAATTTCAAAAGAACTTAATACTTTTCAAATTATTTAAATTTCACATGGAGACTGTGGGACTGATAAGTTAAATTAGGAATGCTATTGCTAGAGATAGAGTAACTATCTAAAATTGAAAAATTCTAATGTCACAACAGATAAAATCTATAACTTGCATGGTAAATCAATTGGCTTTAATTATGAATGAGTAAGTGAAATCGAAATCTTAGTACTATTTTCTCTATTTGATAAAAACCCTAATTTAGTTTTGCTCAATAATTAGTTATTTAATTAGTTTTAGTTTAAAAATCAAACCTTTATTTAATTGTTAGATAAGAAAATGAATATTCTTAATTAGTATATAGTTGATAAAATTAGTCCTCGTGGGATCGATATTTTTTATACTATAACTTGACTAGTGCGCACTTGCACTATTCACCGACCAAGTTGTTGGCACCGTTGCTGGGGACTAAATTTATTTCAAATATTATCATAACTAGAAATTCTTTTCTTAATCTAATTTTTATTTTTATTTTTTTATTTTATTTATCACTTTGTTTGCTTTGTATAGACTTGGTTGCTTAGGTCGAGGTTCAGTGCATGTTACGGAGGAGTCAAGGCAGAGACTTAGCATATTTTAATCCGGATTCCGAAAGAACTCTACAAAGGCAATTGAGGGAGAAGAATCTGGTTTAAAGGAATCTAAACTCAACCTTTCATTCTGTGAAGACGACCAAAGAAAAACAAGACTACATAATGCAAGGAGGCAAATACGAGATCGTGTTGCCGAAGAAGACGATGGACGAGTTTGTCATGCCCTCGTTCCAGGATTGCTCATCAAGCATAACAAGGCCTGCAATCAAAGAAAATAATTTTGAACTTAAACCAGGATTGATAAAAGTGCTTTAGAATGCAGTGTAATTTCATGGGCTACCGAATGAAGATCCCAATCTCCACCTGCAAAATTTTCTCGAGATCTGTGATATAATCAAGTGCAAGTTCAATGGAGTCTCTCATGACACGATAAGGCTCAGGTTATTCCCATTCTCATTACGTGAAAAGGTTAAATCATGGTTGACCTCACTACCTGCAGGTTCTATCATCACTTGGGAGGAGATGGCCCAAAAATTTTTAAGTTGATATTTCCTTTCTTCCAAGTCAGCCAAGATACAGAATGACATCACCACATTCATACAACCAGATGATGGATCACTATATTAAGCGTGGGAGAGATTTAAAGAATTGATAAGAAAATGTGCACATCATGGCTTGCCGGTCTGAATGAAAGTACAAACATTCTATAACGGGATACATCCAACCTTGCGAAGTACGATAGACGTTGCAGCTGGTGGGAGTATAAACCACAAATCACCTAAGGAGGCCTTCGCTTTGATGGAGGAAATGGTTGCCAATAGTTATCAATGGCCATCCGAGAGATTCTTACCGAAGAATGCAACTGGAGTACATGAGGTGGAAACCATTGTAGCACTAAATGCAAAGATAAATGCGCTTACCAAGATGTTTACCTCCCAAACAAATAATGTTTCAAAGATTCAGGGAGTTTCATGCAACTTTTGTGGTGGTGACCATGTGAGCAATGACTGCCAAGTTGGTAACACTTTGCTACTGACAACGCTAAACTATGTTTCAAATTTTGGCAGATTACAGAATAATCCCTACTCAAACACTTACAATCCGGGGTGGGGAAACCATCCTAATCAACAGCGGGGCGGATAAAATCAAGCTATAAGAAAAACTCCTCCACATAATATGGAGAAACCCTATTCGCATTTGGAGGACTTGATTGGAAAGTTGGCCCAAACAATTGATGAGGGCTTGAAGAACACTAATGCGTGGATCCAACACCAAGAGGCCGTCATTAGAAACATTGAAAAGTAGGTGGGCCAACTAGCACAACAAATGATAATGAGGCCTCATAGTTCTTTACCAAGCAACACCGAGAAAAATCAGATGGATCAAGCAAAAGCCATCACATTACAAAGTGGTAAATAATTAAATGAGGCAGAAAAGAAGGTTGAAGAACAAGAAGAGAAAAATGAGGAAGAACATGAGCAAACACACATACAGTCCTCATCTTCTAAGAAAAAGAAGAATGAGTCGACCCCAAATCCTTATACTCCTCCAATTCCATATCCAGGGTAACTCGTAAAAAAGAATCAGAATTCAAACCAATTTTCTAAATTCATGGCGGCATTCAAGAAACTTCATATCAACCTTCTTTTGGTTGATCTCCTCACTCAGATGCCGAATTATGCGAAGTTCTTGAAAGATATTCTTTCAAATGAAAGGAAACTAGATGACGGTGTGACCGTGAAGCTAAACGAAGAATGTTCTGCTCTCTTGTAGAAGCTACCACCAAAACTAAAGGATGTAGGTAGCTTTATTATGCCCTGCCAAATAGGCGATGTGCAGTTCAGCAAAACATTATGTGACTTAGGCGCAAGTATTAATCTAATGCCATATTCGATCTGCATGAGGCTTGGTGTGACGCCCCCAAATTTCCACCTCCAAATCTCGTGGAAATCTGGTCGTCAGATAACTACTAAGTATATTGAGAAGCCAATATTAGGCCTCTCACCCTGTTATATTACAAGGATCGGTCTCACTACAAATTACACAGCGGAAGCGTAATTAAATTAATAATTAAAAGTCTTACAAATAACAGGGACTGCGAACAGTAGTCGCAT
>JAUMHB010033858.1:0-20644 GCA_032359685.1 Pittosporum tobira | reverse complement strand
AAATTTATTAGTTTAGTTATTTTTGTTTTTATTAAGTAGTTAGTTCCTTTAAATCAAAAACCAAAGATTTTATCAATTAAATTAGATAAGTTAAAAAATAGTCAAAATTGATACATAATTAATTTCAATCCTCGTGGGAACAATATTTTTACTACAATATGATTAGTGTACACTTGCACTTATCACCAATCAGATAACCTTAACCGGATTTAATAGATGGATTTAGCGTTTGTTGATGACACAAGCACTAAGGTAAGTAAGGACTAAACCGAATGTGGGATAACCTCAACTGGATTTAATAGATGGACATGGCGCTTGTTGGTGTAAACAATAACACAAACACTAAGGTAAGTAGATTTGAACCTTTGTAGGTGCGTGCCAACTACGCTTGGACTACGGAGGATGCATGATATAGTGTGAGACCTTTGTTTTGTACGCAATCAGTGACTCTTGTTTGATGTGCTCAAGATGAAACTATACTTAATAAGATGAGAAAAACTATATGAGGTTTAATCTTGGACAGAAGAGTGGAGTTACTAAAGTTACTTCGATGTTTTCTGGTAAAAAAAATTTGAAAAGTTTAGGTACCATATTGATTATATAAATTTTGGATTGTCTAAGGTAAAAAGATGAAAATTTGTTGATATGTATATCTAGTGTATTTATAGATGAGAGAGAGAGAGACTTATATACAAACGTAAATTATTGTGACAAACTTAAATAGCACATATTGTGGCTACTTACTAGACTCAACGGTTGGGGGGATGCCAAGTCCAAACGGTCTAGGCTAAAATGGGTCGCACTAAAAACAGGTTGAATTAAAAAGAACTTATTCTTTTTGACCCAAATAGGCAAACTTAGGCCTAGTCCTAGGTTGGTTGGGGCACGTGCTTTTTCTTTATTTACATTTTTTTCTTTTTTATATAGAAATAAACCAAACAGAAATACACAACATTACAACTTTGCAAACAAAACTGTAGAAGCGGTAAAGAATAAAGTGTAAACAACTAGACACTGAAGAATAAAGATCTACATTATGAAGGACCAAAGTTTGAACAACAACAAAATGTGCTCTCAAAGGACAAAACCAAATAATCAAAATATCCATTAACAAAATAAAAAGTAGAATTCATACTCAGAAATTTAAGTATATGTTCTTAATACAATTATAGCTTATAACTTAGCAAACAAGAACATCGAGCCGAGGGAGCATTGCAAATGGACACTGAAAACGAAAAGGAGTTAACTGAAAGCTTGAAGCAACTTCCCAACAACTTTCTACTCATAAATAGAAAATACCCAGACATTTAAAAAATAAAAAATAAATAAACAAGATTGCATACTCACTTGTCTAGATATATTAACGTCATTTGAATCCTTTGATTCTTGATTTGCTAGTAACAGTATAACAAATTGTTCATCCATAATCTCATCTACATTATTAATAATAAAAAATTAATTACCAAAAATAAATCAGACCGTTATAATATTAATAACAATTATCAAAATATATACTAATTAATAAACCTTGAATTTCGTAGCCACATAATCAATTACATCTACAAATTATAACTTGACCAGCATCTAACAAAAGTGAGCTTATATTTTGTGAGAACCTTGACTCCAATGCTAAAAGCCAACTCGGAAGCAACCGTTGTTATTAGAATGACCATGATATCACTTGCCATCTTAGAGAGGATTGGACACATGATTTAAATTTTTTAAATGAAGCATGAAAAATATGAACCAAAATAAATAAGTACAGACTTCATATAATATCATTGAATTTTACTCAAATTGTTTCATTTTCAAGCAACATTTTTTTTATCACAATAAAATTACTTCAAAAATGTATACTTATTTACTATATATAAGAACTCATCTTTAATCATACTCTCAATATAATGACACTTCACAAGGTTATAGTTGATATTTTGATAAATAAATAAATTGTATGAGTTTGAAAAATATATAAACCAAATAATGCATAAATATTTTAATTTTTTAAAATTCAATCAATAATAATAAAATAATCCCACAAAAGTCTATTACAAATAGTAGCCTTATATTCTCACTTTTGATTTTATATTATGATATTTAAATACTCAATACATCATATATTTAAAATTTATTAAATTAATATATAAAAATTTAATGTGTAGGGAGATATACTACTTATATAAGAAGGTAGTCTGTACTAGCAGAAGAATTGCTTGCATCAAATGTCCGACCTTATGTCTGTGCATGAGTGTGCGCACGCGTGCAAACCTTTCATTGTATTTTCAATTCAATGGTAATTCACAAGAATATATTCAACATTTCAAACAATAAATAAATCATATGATTTTGAAAAATATACAAATCAAATACGTATGACAATTTAGAAATCTTATGTACTTTAATTTTAAAACTCAGTCGATAATAAGGAGATAATTCTATAAAACTATTTTACAAATGATAATCATGCATTCTCACTTTTGATTTTATATTATGATTTTTAATTAAATTGCTAATTTTATATTATAAGTCAACTGTTTATATCAAATGTGGTACTTTAAATATAAAATCGTATAAAAATTAATACAAGGTGCACAACCGTTAATGCAATATTATTTATTTTATTTGATAATTAAGTAATAGTGCAACTCATTTTTTCACTAAAAGTATATACCTAAAAAGATATTGCATTTCTTACAAAATGTTTAAAAAATAATATAAATTTTATAATCACAAATATTATGTAAATAAATCTTACGATAAACGGTTATTTAATATCTACTAATTAATATCTTGTACAAATTATGTTGAATATTTAGAACAACATTATTTCAATAAATATATAAAATTTAAAAATAAATAAGACTTATATATTGCTATTATAATTTTTTTAATAATATTTTATTTATTTTACAAATAATATATATTTTATTATTACTGTATAAAAAAATATTAAAATTGATTATAAAACAGCAATGCACGGGTTTCAATCTAGTTTATACTATGTCTTTCTGTTTACCGAAGAAAAATAAATAAATAAATAAAAAGTTAGAAAACGATGGGCCGCCGGAACTGCAAAAGAAAACAATGTGTAAACTGGACCGCCCAAAGACTCAGTCCACTGAGGCCCATCAGCATCACCTATTTTATCACTTTTTACACATGTCCCCACTACTTTATCCTGTCGGTCGAACCAATCACGCAAAAGAGTAACGCGACTAGCTCCGTCTATTAACGCCGTTAAGCCTCGAAGTGTCCAGAAACATCACAATCAGCCCAAACCTACCCTTCCGAACCTCAGCCTCGGAGTCCTCTCGTACTGCGTACACGTATATATCGATGATATAACACCTGTTCATAATTTCAGTATTTTTTCAGAGTTCACCCATTTTTAGTGCGTTTCACTTTCACAAGAAATTTTTCTAGGGTTTATCGATATGGCTGAGCACGGAGAGATTCTGGAGCCGGAAAGTGAGTCGTCGTTGATGGAGAAGATATCCGACAAGCTTCACGGCGATCATACGTCGTCTTCTTCTGACTGTGACTCCGACAGAAAGCCTGGTAAGAAGTCGCCGCCGGTGAAGTCGTCCTCTTCTGCGCCTCCGGAGGCGTCGATGAAGTCGAAGATCTATCGGTTGTTCGGTAGGGAGAAGCCGGTTCACAAGGTCTTCGGTGGTGGAAAACGTACCATTTCTCATTCAATATCTATCTGTTAAATATATATCGACTCTCATTTTGGTTCTATAGCGTATTTATGTCTCTGTTGTGGTCGATTAATTTGGGGTTTTAAAAGTTTTGTAGATCCATGAGTTTAATAACTTATAAGCTCAGGAGCCTATTTATCCTAATCATGTAGGCAAAAATGTAGTTTTTGCTTTTTAAAGGTGTTGATAAACACACGTGAGCATGATTTGTTTGTAATGTGTGTGTGGTGTGTGTGTATTCTGGCTCTGAGTTAATTTGTTTTACAGTTTATATTATGCTTTAATGGAAGGTGAACACTGAATGGACAGACATATAAGGGGGTTTAAAGTGCCTCTTGATCTGTTTCATCTTTTTGTAAAGGAGTATAATAGGGATAGCCTATATTAATTTACTGTATTATTTTCGTTTGAGGATATGCCTTGGTTTAAATGTGGTGGAGGACATGATTAAGTTGTATAAATTTTTTTAAATGATTGTCTATGTTTGGGCCTGCTTGCATTTTTCATATATTGTTGTAATCATTATCAATCCTATGGTTTGGAGGATATTTATTTAGCTAATTGTCTCTGGCAACTTAATTAGTGTAAGGTTTGCTTGTTAAATTAATGCTTTGATAACAGGCAAGTGCAGTTGAATTAACTGCTCTTTGAACTTATATTTTTTTTGTTATACATTATACTGTAAAAAATTGTATGATGAATTAATTTCTAAACTTCTCTTGCTTTAAACAAATGTCCCTAAGGTGGATATGATAACTGGTAACTTTGAACTCTATGACGCCAAGGGTGTGAGAAATGGCTGAGGCCTTGTGGAATAACCTCAGAATTCCTGGTTTGAGTCCCATACTTGGGGCCAAACCTAATTGTATTTTCTTTAGTTAACTTTCTTACATAATGTGAAATTCAATTTCGGATGGCGGGATATTGACTTGCTTGAGAAATTAAGGGTAACATGCAACGAATTATGTGGGTATATGCATATATTCTTTTGCATATTCTGAATGGCGTTGGTGCAATTATTTTCTGCAGCTGCTGATGTTTTCTTGTGGAGGAACAAGAAGATATCTGCTTCTGTACTGGGCGGAGCAACTGCAATATGGGTTCTTTTTGAGCTGCTTGAGTACAACCTGATCACTTTACTATGCCACATTTCTATTCTCACACTTGCAATACTGTTCTTATGGTCCATCGTGTCAACTTTTATCAACAAGTGAGCTTCCATCATTACGTTTTGATGCTTTATTTGATTTTGTTTTGTGTGGATTGACTGACTGTTTGGGCAACAGATCTCCTCCTCGCATTCCAGAAGTTCACCTTCCAGAAGATCCATTTCTCCAGGTTGCCTCTGCATTAAGGATTGAAATCAACCGAGCACTTGCTGTGTTGCGTGAAATTGCATCTGGAAGAGATCTTAAGAAATTCTTGGCTGTATGTTCCTTTCTATAGTTGATTCTCTTCTTGTCACCTTGTATTGTTTTATGCAATGAGTTAAACTAACAGGTAAGTAGTACAAGTACAAGGCAGCTGTTATGTTAAAACACATGAACAATTTTTTTTTCCCTTAGACCAAGCCGAAGTAAATTTCCTTCGTAAAGCCTCGTTGTCCGGGGATTTTTTTTTTGAGATTTGTTTTAACACATTAGTTTACAGCACTTACTAGGTATATTTTTCTTCTTACATTGTGGTTGCTGTTTAGGAGGTGGAGTATGGTGAATGGTTTTTTATCTGCTGTATTAATGTAAATATGTTGTTTAAATGTATATCAGATAATTGCTGGCCTGTGGATTCTATCTGTTGTTGGGAGCTGGTGCAACTTCTTGACTTTGTTCTACATTAGTAAGTACTGGTACATCCATTTCAAAATATAAGAGCATTATTGAGTCTGACGTTTCAAATCTCATATATCTTCAAATTCAAGTTGGCCTGAATTCATTTGATTATAGTCAATACAAATTTGAAAAGTTTTTAACTATTTGAAAAGTACTTCTCTCCATCTCATATTAAGCGTACTAATTTTCTGAGTGTGTGCAGCACAGAGTTTAGGACACTATTTTAAAAATATTTTTGTATGCTTGATATATTTGTTTGTTAGGCTTTTTATATTAATGTATAAAGAAAATATATCGTATAACAATGTTTCTTGTGCCGAACCCTGTCAAGAAATTAGGACATTTAAATTGGGGCGGAGCGAGTGATACTTGCATAAAACAATTTATTCTAAATGGATTCATGTTGATTTGAAATGTTCTAAATTTATTTTCCCAAGTCAATAATGCTCTCTAAAATGGAGGAAGTGGTATAAAACAAACTAAATTTAACTCTACTCCTTTTACCTTTTTTGTCCCATCCTTGTATTGTTATGCTCTAATATTTTGGTCATTTGTCCTGGAATAGCTTTTGTGCTGCTTCACACAGTTCCTGTTCTCTATGAGAAATACGAGGACAAAATTGATCCACTAGCGGAGAAGGTAATGAATGAGATCAAGAAGCAGTATGCCGTGTTCGATGTCAAAGTTTTGAGCAAAATTCCAAGAGGGCCATTGAAAGACAAGAAGAGAGCTTAGAGAACCAAGTCGGGTGTGATTGTGGTGTTCTTTTGTAATTACTGGCATCATGTTTTGTTTTAGTGAAGTGTAGAGGACTCCTGTTTCCTTTTAGTTCTGCTTGTCACAGTTTATGGTTTAATAGTATGGTATGGATGCGTGGCAGTGTATGGTAATATTGAAGGCTGTTTCCCGTGGGGGTAGTTGAAATATGATTTGATGGTTCGGTTGTTTGATTGCATTTTCATGTGAGCTAATGTCCGTTCTCATAATCAGGGTTGTCCAATGAGCCAAGTTTTCGCGAGCTGGCTTGGGCTCAGCTTAAAGTTTGGCTCTTGTTTGGTTTGGGCTTGTTGAAAAGGTTGTATGGCTTAGTGAGCTGAGCTGGAGTTCGTTAAAAAAAAGTTATTTTACAGTATTCAACTTGTGTTTAGTAAACATTGAATATTTTAAATCACTCTTGTATATATTCCTTTTGACAAAAGCTCATTTGTTCTGTTAAAAAGCTCTCGGGAATTTGTTTTACCTAAACGAGTTGAGCTAGTGGTCAAGTTGGGTTTGGCTCATTTGCATCTCTGCTCATAATCCTATAAACGTATTAGCCATGTTTATTTACTCTGAGTCTCTGTTGATGAAAAAGGTACCTGTAGCGAGCTCTGCGTGGTTTATGATTGGCAACATAAATTTTTTGCTAATCAGTTTTGAGATTTTTCTCTGGTGTAAGGGAAATTGGACTAAACAACCACACATCTGATTTTTTTCACTTAATATTACAGGTACAACTTGAATAATAAAATGAAAAAAAAAAAAAAAAAAAAAGATGAGGAATTTTTGATGCAGAAATAAAATTATATCATTTTTTTGTCTTTTCGGTTCCAAGATATACTTGGTGGTATCCCCTTCGGGGGAAGCTGAAGTGGAAATCTTACGTAGAATCAGTGTGTTGCCTTCTAGTTTTTTTTTTCATCCAAATGGGAAATTTATTTTTTCGCAAAACATAAAACTACAATAAATGACAATTTTAACTGGATAGCCAAATAAAAGAATAAATGAATGAAATCCTTTATCCGAATAACCATATAAAGGAATAAATATAAAAATAACGCTACTAGAACACTGGCTAGAGGAAGAAAGAAACATAAAATAAATCTATACCTTTGAATAATTTACATATGCAAAAGTTAATGGTATCTGGGGAGCGGTCTTGAAAGTTGATTATTGCTTTCTGACGACGTAAGAGGAACAGTTGAAAATTCAGAATCAGAATGTTCAGGCCCATAGGGTGAAAGTGGGCTCCGGTTCTGGTTCAAGTGTGAACCACCTAATCTCGAGAAACCAGGGGCAGCGGCAGGAGAAGCATTAGTTCCGTTAGACATGGGGGAAGTAGCTTGCATCGTATTTGGAGTAGCACCATGTTGATCTCCTTTAGATTCAGCCAACTCCCTCCTTTCTCTTTCTTCAGTCTCTTTGAGAAGGAAATCGACCCACAGATCCGCAAAGGACTGTAAATAATAATCAAAGATAGATTACAGACACAAAAAGATCACATTAGATGCTTAATATCAAAGATTGATTAGAGACAAAAAGATCACATTCAATTATTAAATTCATTTTTACTTTCAGAAAAAAACAAAAAAAAAAAACAAAAAACAAACAAAAAAACAAATCAAACAGGAAAAAATTGGTTCGCTTATTCTGGTTGCTGGAACTAAAAAGGTTCAAGCAGGGTGGGAATGTTGTTTCCAGAAAGGGCAATTCTTGAATCTCTAGAAAGATCTGTCATAATAATGCCCTACAAAACTCATTTGAGAAAAGTGCTCTTATAATTTGTTTTTATCATGTAAAAAAATCTCTTAAATCAGTTATCTATGAAGTTGAAGCCAATAATAGTTAGACATGGTTATTCCTTTCTAGTACATTTACATTCCAAAATTAAAGAGATTTCTTTTTGGACCATAAAACACCATCATATTCTTAATTTATCATTTCATTATAAATATAGATGACATTTTACACCATAAAAAAAAAATGTTTTAGAAACACTTCCCTTTATGTAAGACAATTGTGTTTGGTTTCCATTCCTTTCGGAAAATGAATG
This sequence comes from Pittosporum tobira, assembly GCA_032359685.1. Lineage (NCBI taxonomy): Eukaryota > Viridiplantae > Streptophyta > Magnoliopsida > Apiales > Pittosporaceae > Pittosporum > Pittosporum tobira. The sequence goes on along the minus strand of JAUMHB010033858.1, from coordinate 12,302 downwards.
GAATAAAATTTTACATTGAAATTGAGGAGTTGTTGAAATTAAATGATTAGCTAACACTATAAGTTGAAAATGAAGTTAGGAATGGAATTGATGAAACCCACCTCCACCAAGATCAATAAACATTCACTTCTAATTCTCACACACTCTTCATTTTCAACTAAAATTTTAAAACTAACAAAACATTTCATTTCAACCACCCCTTAATTTTAATGTAAAATTTCATTCCATTCATAATAGAACATCTAATTTTAAAAACCAAATTTTTAAAGATATCTCTAATTTTGGAATGCAGGGAATACTTGAGTATGCAACTTAAGCAATATGGACTCTTTCGCAGAAAGGACCAAAAAGTCTAGGTCCACAGTAAATACAATATAATAAAATTTAAAGCCATCATAGAGGAAAAGATTACCTGTTTATCTGATACAGTGCTTGCAGTACCCTCACTAGAACCTCCACCCAAAATGCCACCTACGAGTCGACCAGGTAGCCCTAACACACCCCGAACAACACCTTTTCCTGCTCCTTGCTGAGCACCCCCTATCCTCTGCTTGTCTTCGTCAGAGAAACCAAGCATTCTAACCATAAGATCAAGGACCTGGATATATATGAGTCAATGCATGAGGGGAAAAAATGGAATGTCATAAATTCACTGTAGCCAGGTGGAGTTTCAAAAGTAATAACTTGGTAATCCCAGCCAACCACACAACAAAGAAATATTTGGGCATACACAATACTGACACAATAAATGAGCAATATTATCTCAACACCAGGGAGCTCAGCTTAATGTACAGTAGAGGAAACTCCGACTCCTGGCAAGATTTTTGCTTAATAACATATAATATTGTAAACCCTTTAGGCAGGTATTTGAGAAACAAATATTTAAGTAAGTGAATTCATCATACCTCTTTGCTGTGGTTTCTTTGGAAGTAGGTCACTAACAATTTGATCACAATGCGCCTGTCAATATAGCCAACTTCTGTAATTAAGATTCTGCATATCTCAATAGAAACAGACGAATACTGCTAAAAAGCAGATTACTATTTCAACATGGCTTTGTATCCACAGTTAACCATGGCTATCATATAAAGGAAAGGGGATTATAATGTAAGAAGATAATTGAGTAATAAACTTGTAAAATCCAAAGGGTCAACTATGAAATAAGACAAAATAAGGCAGACCCATCTTCAATTACAGAGTAGACCTAATTAAACACCCAAGAATAACAATAGTTGAAAAAACTAAAATTAATAAAAGTTACCTGTCCACGAAATAATCAGAGTCCATCGACATTCTATTAAGCCTTGTCATACTATGCTCAAGAGCACGGCGTAGCTTTGCATTGTCTTCCTCGATCTTAGTTACTCTGCTTTTACCTTCTGCTATCATCCTGTTAGCCTCTGAAAGCTTTGTCAAAATCTCATCCTTCTCCCTCTTTGACATCTCTGTTTGTTGATATGCATCCTGGGAAAAGCATAAATGTTTATTTAATAATAGAAACCTACAGTAATAGTAAGAATAATAATAATAGCTAGTTACTGGTAAAAAAAAATTAAAATTAAAAAGGAAAAAGGAAAAACTTGGGAAGAATTTAACACCTTAAGAAGCTCTGAGAGTCTAGTAGATTCCTCTCTTGCCAAAGCTAAATCACCTTCCAAATGTTCCTAAACAATATTACAAAAGTAGTATCAAAATCATGATGTCCTAAATGCATAACCTTTTTACTAGAATGTAAAATGAGATAAATTTTACCTTGGCTTCGATTTCGGCATAGTACTGACCAAGAGCAGTTTGAAGGTTTAAAAGTTCCACATTTTTAGCATCTATTGTGGTCATAAATCTCGACAGTTTCTTATTTAGGTCTTTAATGATTTCCTTTGACTTCTGAAGCTCTTCACTGTTGGTCAACTTAACTTCTTCTTGACTAGCAATGGCCTGCTTTAGAGCTTTCTCCAACCGTAATATTTGAGATCTTTGATATTCGTTCTGTCCTCGTAGTTCTTCAATGATCTTGCTGTCCTCGTCCATCTTTTCTGATTCTTCGGATTCCTAGACAATAATATTGCAGCAAGATAAACCATCTTCAATTTTGACTGCAGAAAGTGCGGAAATTTATTTTACTAATAATAGGCCTCAGCACATTGAAATTGAGGAGTTGTTGAAATTAAATGGTTAGGCATATATATTATATATAATGACACATCTGTACCTTAAAAGCTCAGCAAAATTCTATTTAACCCCTAAACATAGTAATTGATAGAAAATAGTGCACTTTCCAATAAAATGCATCCAAAACATGCCTTATCTAGTCAATGAAAGATCGAATCAGTTTTACTTCTATATTAAGAGATTATGGATACACAACCTTCTCTAATAAATGCTGCTTGAGGCGACTAAGTTGTTGTAATGCTTTGTCATTCTCTCGATGTGCTTCATTCAAATCTTTTTCCAATTTTTGCAAGACTAACTCCATTTCTTTTTTCCCAGGAAATGCTCCAGACGGCTGTACCTTCAACATAAGAAAATATTTGTCACAGTGAAAATATTTAACAATCTGAAGAATTACAAGGAAATGGAAGGAAAATAGTAGAATCCAGTTACAATTTGGGGGGGGGGGGGGGGTTGGGTTTGGTTTGGTTTGTTGAAGAAATGAGAGAGATTTCTTTAAGCAGGCCACCTCATTCACACTGTTTGACAGCTTATCTGAAGTCTCTGAAGCTTTCAGAGCAGCATGGAGTTCAACGTTCTCCATCTGACATAAATGAGATAATGTTAGGATCAAAATTTCTAACAATATTAACTCTCGAGTATGGATATAAAACTAAAAGGAAACAGTAAAACATATGAAATATTCAAACGCGTCAGGATACTACTAGTACTAGAAAATTATTGTTAAAAAAAATGATATATACCTTAAGATAACTCTTCTCCTTCTCTAATGTTGCAATTAATCTTTTTAGACTCTCGACTAAATCATCTGCTTCAGCATTGCCCCTTCTGCTCAACTCCATTTGCAATTGACTTATTTCTGATATTTTCTGGTTCAATTCATCTCGAATTTTGTTCATCTCAATATTCGTCTGAAAAATGACATAATTATCAAATAAAAATGTAAGCTTTTAAGTTTGAACACCAAGAAGTTATGAAATGCATATATTTCAATGAATTCTGCACAAATAAAATGAAAAATGTACGACGACAAAATTTAGCCATAGCATCAAAATAGATTGACAATTGTCAAATTTAAGAAGGTGGGAGCCAAGGGAAGACTCACTTTATCCTTGTCCATTTTTAGTGTGTTTAGCTCCTCCTTAAGAGCTGTGTTCAGCTTCTGTTCATCTATAAATAAATTACAGCATTAGGCTGAAACAGAAGATACAAGCATTATTTAATCATCACTCTGACCATAATTAGAAAGCATACTTTGTAAATTTCTATTTATATCTGCTAGCTTGCCACGTTCTTTGTCAAGCTCCATGCGCAATTCTTTTATTTGCAGCTCTTGAGTTGACTGCTTAGCTGCCAGGGATCTGTTTTTCTCTTCAAGTACAGCAAGTTCCTAGAAAGCCAGTCATATAGCAGCTTATCAATTTTGTTCATTATGGATTAATTTGAAGATTTAAGGTTGGCCCACAAATGAAACAAACTGTGCGTGTGAATGACGTGGGCTTGAAACCATAATGAAACAATAGTAAAAGGAAAACTGTTTGCAAAACTAAAAATAAATTTAGGGAGCTGCTATTTCCACAACCAAAAGTGCTAGTTCCACATTAAGGTCCCACCATTTGTCACAATTTTGCTCTGTGTTTTGAGTTAAACGGTGGGACCTTGTTGTGGAATTAACTTTATTTGTTGTGGACATAGCAGCTCCTATAAAGATCCCTCATACTAAGATATGAAAAAAGAGGCAACTACAAAATCAATTTAATAGCTACAAATAGCCTAGAAATCCAGAATCCTTATTCAGAGTGAGCGTGTGTATTAATTTAAAGTTCGTCAACTAACTTCCTAGAAAGATATGTAATAGTCAAAGCATAGCAAACACAATGTGGCCATTACCTTTTCATTACCTTGAATACTAGAATATCTTGATTCCGCCTTACTTCGATCAGCACCACCATGCTTAGAATGTGAAATTCCATTGCTAACCCCATCCTGCTTAGAGGCAAGCCCAATATATTCTGGGCTTCTACTTGAACGATTTCTTACTAGAGCTTTCTGTTGGCGGTTAGGAGACTGATCATTAGCCTAAGATGTAGAGATCGGATTAGACAATACCCAATCATAATATGATAAAATGAATTCTATTTGCAGCATTCATATCAAAATACTCCATGCCATAGAAGCTCAAGTATCAAGATGATTATTGACCACATACTATTTCACAGATATAGAGTACAGCAGATGCAGAAACAGTTCTATAGATGCATTTAGTTCAACTATGAGGGAGCATTTTGATTTGTACCATTCGAATCTTACTCTCTCATATTGAAACATACTTTTCAACATCTTTTGAAATTCTAGATTTATACCAAATCCTTGACCCAAAGTCATCATTACTACATTCTTAAAGTAAAGTCAAGTAGTGCATAAAGTATTGTTGGAATCAAGAGCTACCATGAAGACATTTGAGCTTACAAGATTTTGTTTCAATGATCCATTTTCTTCATTTAACCGAGAAATGTGATCCTGCAAAAAGGCAAACAGCAGAAAAGAATTGTAACGCTATATAAACACATTTTCAGGACACTAGTATACCAAGAAGACGGTAAAAAAAGCAAAAATTACTGTAGTTCTGACAAAAATTAAGTAAAGAAAATCTAAAAGCATATCAGTCAAGTGGAGTTGCTCTTGATATTCAAAACAGACCTATGAAACCCAGCAGGTTCTTATATCAAGCTTTAAGGAATTGGGCTGCAGGCACAGTTTAGTATGTATATCTTGGTCCCATAGACAATTAAATTGTTCTACAACATTTAGATAGCAAATTATCTCAACTGTTATATCGTTAAGTTGATCAACTACCTTGAGTTACATATCATAACACAACTTTTGAATTTAGAGACAAATGCCAGAAAAAGTAAAAATACATTGTCAATATATCATTAATTCTAAACACTATAATATGACTAGTAACCATATTAACAAAAGCAAGAGAGTTCAAATAAATAAATTCAATGAAGGTCAATAAATGTAAGTGAACAGATGAAAAACAAACCAGTACCTCTTTTTCCTTCAATAAAGCTGCATAATTTACTGACAATGCCTTAATCTCGGCCTCAGATTCCCGTAGCTTCTTTATTTCTGCTTTGTACTGTTCTATCTGCAACAGAATACAAAATTCAAAATTAAAAAAAAAAAAATTTTAATCCAATGATTTTTATCTCAATGGCCGAAATTTCATCTCAAATATATAAATCGGAATTGAAACGTGATTTTTATCCAAGCTTTGTCCACATTTGATGGACCTGCTTTATTGACTTTGGATTGGTACATGAACTTAAGGTAGGGTTAAATTATTTTCAACCAAAATCATTTCAGTATATGTTACTAGTATGTTGATCATCATTCCCACAATGTTCAAACTAGGAGAGCTATTACAAATAAACACAAATAGGTATCTTCAGTCAAAGGAACCATTTGCAATGTAGCTCTTCTTACAGCCCATCTATCACAATAATTGCTTTTAGTTAAACACTCCTCCTTGTAGAGATTCTAAAAAGTGCATCCTATTGAGAAGTCATTATTGTTAACAAAACAAATTTTATGAACTTTTAAAATAATTTATCATCTCATTAAGTTTAAGTTTGTATAAAAACCAAAGTTCAGATCCAATCGTGCACAATATTTCGGCTTTCCACAAAATTTTGGTTGCACCTAAAACCTCATTTACAAAAAGTAGTTTAAAAGTGTTACCAAGCAACTGTAGATACCAATTTTCTCCCCAATCGAAAGTGCTTTTTTTAGCCCACCACACCTCTGCACCAAATGTGATTTTATTCTCAAGACCGTTTCTCATGATAAGCACACAAATTATATTAATTTGAACTAAGGAGTGAACCCTCGGGACAATAACATGGTGCGTCAATTAATTCCTCACTTGCTCTCTTTTCCTTTAGTGGCTGTCCAAAAAGGGCCAAAACAAAACTTCTCTTATTTACATCTTGTTATCAGTTTTACCCAATGTCCTTTGTCTTAGGGTACTCTCTAATTGGGGTGTTTTCCATCGGGGGAAGATATTTTGGAACTTCAATGATAAAACCTACACAATTTGGGCCACTTCATTATTCTCTTCCTTTTCACCATCTTTTCCTTTAAAAACCTACAAAAAGGCTTTTAGCTGCCTAAAAGATGATAATTTAGTTTTCTTTTCCTTCCTGGTGCCAGCATTACAATAAAATATGGAACCAGATCCATGATGCATACATTAGTAACCCCAGTTGAAAGGGAGCTACATCAAAGGTAACCAAACCAGATCTATTATGCCTTCTGAAGTTCATCTAAATAGTCAGGAATGCCTCTAAAATCATAACTAATACGTTTATTATAACCACCCTAGGCTGGCTCTATCTTGCCAAGTTTCCTAAAACACTCATTCTAAGAACATTAGGATTTAATGATTCAACACCCCTTTCGAGGTTTCTCCATGCTATCACTGTTTGAATGTAGGCTTAAACAAAGTATGTTGTTGTCTTCTCGCACTCACAACTTCCCTAAGTGACTTGTGTAAATCATAAATAGTTACGGGACATCAGTAGAAACACAAAATTAATCATACTATGCCAGCTAACCATTATACAAAGAGTTTAAACTCGTGTTAATTGAGCTCACGAACTCAATCTAAAACTTCGAAGAAAATATCAAATCAACAACAATGTATATACATATACATAAGACGGAGGCACGGGGAGAAACCTACCTCAGAATTGCGAGCTGAATCGAAACCATTGGAGAGAGGAGAATTCGAAAACGAGGAACGATCAAAACTGTGTGAGAATCGCCGATTAGATCGCGGAGAATCGTCTCGATCGCGCGAATTGTAGATTGAGCTTTCTTCATCGTCATCATAATCGTTATCGTCATGAACATCGAGCGCGATTTTGTTCAGGTTCTCTTTCCAATTGGCTAGGGTTGTATTCCACATAATTTGATCGATCCAAATGCTCAAATCTCAAAATAAAATAATACAGTAGCAGCAGAGAAGGAACAATTGATGATCAGTTTTTGTTTTAGCTTTTTGTTTTGTTGGTAGATCTGGAAATTAAATTGAAGGAATTGATGACGTGGATTTGCAAGGGAAAAATGTAACACAATATGCAATAAAATTGACAGTTTGAGCCTTGAGGTGCTCTCGAACGTCACTGTTTGGATTGGATCGGGAAAATATTACATGGCAATGAACTGGGCTTTAATTTTTAATTGGGCTTGACAACAAATATGCACCAGTCGCCTAAGCTTTAAAAAGTCCAGATACAAAAAATTGGTACACAAATATTTATTATTTATAATATTAAACCAGTGAATACTGTGCAACTAGATCTCTATTTACAGCAAGATTCTCTAGAGATCAACTATTCCAAAAGTAATTTATTTAACTAATAAATGTAATTTTTTTCATCTAACTCAAGGCAAAAAATAGTTAAGCTTGTCGGACCTCCACAACAACGCACCAAGGAATTTACTATCAACTGTAAGAACCCAAGATTCTAATAAAAATAAAAAAACTTATACCTATATATATATACGATGACTTGTATGTGTTAGTATGCATATCGAGCTGATCCTCATTCGTAATGTGGTCTAAGGGCATTATAGTAGTTTTTAAAGAATTTAAAATTATGACATGGTGCTAGTACGAAAATGTGTAATAAGAGAAACGTAAAAAGAAGTAAGATCGTTACGAAAATAAGTGAATCAAAACTTTGTTCATTTTTTGTTTTGATTAGGATTTTAATGGACATTAAAATTGAAGTGTTAAAATGAAAATATTAATAGTATGATTGACTTCGGAGTGTATCAAAAGATAGAAAACAAATATAATATTGTGTACTTTTTATTTTACAAAAAATGCGATGATTAAACTATTATTTTAATGTAAGAAAGAAATAATGATTGTATGTTACGTGGGTGACCCAAATAGACCTTAGAGAGGATCCATGGGTATGGCTACCATAATTCATCATCTCGAAAATCTAAAATTTATAGGATTTGTACTTGATAATCTAATTAGAGATATGGTACATCTTATATGATCTTCTAAGTAAGATCATTTTGAGATATTTGGGACCTATAATGCACTCGAATGAGACCACAATTTGGTGAACAAAAGCTTCATCCTAAGAACCCTAGAACCCGAAACTCTAGTGTAAGGACTTAATATTTTCAGCATAATATAAAATATATATTTTTTGAACATTATGGTATTGGTGGAAATAAAATAAATTATAGGGTGCTAAGTGCAAATATATACTACAAAAAGAATGTCAGCGTTGACATTAGGGAGTATTCATTTTCGTACGATGTGTCGCATAATAATTAATGATAAGTGGAACCCACAATAAAATATTGGTGGACCCCACAACAATATACTGGTAGACCCCACAAGAAAATAATTGTTGAACAATTATTGAGCCGCCACTAACATAACGACAAAATGATATAAGACTCAGAGAATCAATAATTGTTTATTATAGTTGACTTGTCACTTTTTACTATACAATTACCCCGATAATAATTGCAGTAATACTATGAGTAATAGTGAAAACATACTTTATGTTGGTGTATCTAATAAATAATTTGCCATAATCGATGTCAATATTAGAAAGTGGCATTAAATAAAAACATCATCAGCAGTATTGGAAACAATAGTCAAATATATAATAGTAGTACCAATAATATTTAACATGGGATAGGAAGCTGGTATATGAATGTAAATATGTTATAGCATAAATTGTCAAATAAGTAATAATTTAAGGAGTTAATGGAAGAATAATTTGATTTACTGTAAAGAAAATTTATGAAAGTTGAAATTAGGAAGAAGATTAAGTTATTGATACACTAAATAATTTGTAAAACATGTAAGGAATAATTAAATGGTGGAAGTTGGAATAGGAATGAAATGGGAAATGAGGAAATAAGATGTTAGATGAATTATTAGTAGGAAAGTTATTGGGAGAAGAAAGATGTGATACCAGTGCGTAAAAATCGTAAGTGTAGAAGAATATGATATATTATATTATTAAGATGTGTAAATTAACGATTACATGAGAGACCTTATATATGCTTAACATACTTGGAGAATAAGTAACCTACATCTAATCCAACTTGGAATCTAAGAAACATATAACCATAAGAAACATATTACCATAATAATACTATAATATTAATTATATTATTATATTTTTTAATATCTCCCCTCAAGCTAAAAGTCTTATAAAAAGAGTTTTAGCTTGTTACATAAAAAAAATGGAATTCGACCCTCAACTGATCAACAGAAACAGAATTCGACTATTTATGATCGACAGAAACAGAATTCGACCCTTTATGATCGATAGAAACAAAACGGAATTCATGGTCTGTCTCATGAACCAAATTCCTCAACAGTTTCGTGCCTCTTTCCCATCCAGATAATGGTTCTCTAGACACTTCATGGAAGGAAACCACCGGGTCTAACTTGATAATTTTTGCACCACCCATGAAATCATCGACCAAATCCTTCAAACAAATCGCCAAGTGGAGTTCTCCAGTCAATGGTACAGACAACCATGGGGTTAGACTTGGCCAAACATTTCAGCCCTTCCACTAGTTTCGAAAGGTCAAAGGCAACCTTGCACTGCACAGCAACACGCACAACGGGTGATACAGAAAACTTCATTGCCTTTATTGGATGGGCATCAACTTCTTTCTCATTCGTTAGAGTTTCCAAACACAAATGATTTTACTACAGTAGAAAAAATAAGTTGCTAGGTTTAATAAAATTAAGGTTTCCGCCAGCAGCGGCGGGACAGAAGCAAAATAATTTTAGGATCAAAAACCTAAAACTCTTAATACTATGTAGAAGAATATAATATATTATATTATATTATTGAGATGTGTAAAATAACGATTATATGAGAAACCTTATATAGGCTTAACCTACTTGGAAAATAAGTAACATACATCTAATCTAACTTGGAATCTAAGAAACCTATAACCATAAGAAATCTATTACCATAATAAACATATTACCATAATAATACTATAATATTAATTATATTATTATATTCTCTAATAGTAAGTAATGAGTGACTAATTTTTGGATGAGTAGATGATTTATTTTAAAAGTATAAATTAATGCACAATTGAGAGTTATATTAAAACTGTAATCCAATCAAGTATATAGGACTACTATGAAAAATTAAATAAAAGATAAGGAGAGGAAATTATTATAATGATGAAAGTCATTCATATAAGAGAGATATGTGTGTGAATCATGTAGGTTAGGAATCATGTGGGATTGAGTGTAAGTTTTGAAAATATGTGTTTGGTGAGAAAAGTTTCCCCAAGAAGAATTGAAATTATTGGGAGAAGTTTTGAAGTTTTGTGTAAATTTTGAAAAGAAGTTTATAAATTATTAGGAGAACTTTTGAATTTTTATGTAAAGCATGAAAGAAAGTTTTGGGTGTGTTAATGCATGGTGGGTGTGGAAAGAAATTTTGAAAAAAAGTTTAAAAGTAGACACAAAGGTAGTTTGGAATTGTCAGGTGAATTATATGTTTGCAAAAGCTTATTTGTGTTGACAAAAACTTAGTATAAATAGATGGTTTTAGTAAAATAAATGGGTACAACTTTCCTTATTTCTCTCCTTTCATCTATATTATGAGTGTTTTTCTTGATATTACTAAATTATTGTGAGTACTTCTTGAGTGTTACTAAAGTTATTTTTGCAAAAGAATACAAGTGATAATACAAGAAGTTTTCAGGTAACACTTATATTTATTTAGAGTCTTTGACAAAATAATTTTAAACTCATATTATACACTACGTACAAAACTTATAGAGTATATTTATAATACCAAATATTTTATGAGAAATATTCTTTACAAAATTTATGTAAAACTTCACTTTTAAGTTTCAGCAAATATTTTACAAGTTATTACAAAAATTTTAAACAAAGTTATTTTAATATAATTTTTAAATCATACAAAATTAAATTTTATTATAAATTGATGTTTGACAAACTTGTAAAATCGTAGTCAAATTATATACCTAAATATATTTCTATAACTGATTAAATTATAATATAAAAAATTATAGGTCAATCTACTCGTAAGAAGTCATAACTTTATGTGTTACACCCCAGTTCTCCATCTAACTACTATCCATTGAAAATCGAGTGTCAAACATATATTTCTTACTTTCCATGGTCAATACACTAGTAATTTCCCATGTTTATGACTACCTAAGATCATACAATATAACCATTTATTACATTACAACAAAAACATATTAATGCAATATTCTTAATAAATACAACATCCCTCGATCCATCTTCCAAGTTAGAAAAATCCCCAACGTTCACTAATCGTCCATGCTTGGTTAATACCTCGAATACTCCCTTCCCGATCTAGTCTAGTTGTAAAATATCTAAAACATAAAACTAGAATGAGCGACGTACCTCAAAGACTAGTATATTTTTACGAGGGTTGAGATCGAAAATTCATACTCACCTCATTACTCTTAAACTTCGTTCTTATGCAGATGTTGTTGATAGAGCATGTGAACGTGATAGCGAGATTAACTGCTTGGAAATGGAACGTAATCAAAAGAAAAGGAATCGTGAACGTGACTAAGGACACTTCAACAGTTTTCGAGGAGACCACGACCTAGCAAAAATCAAAAATGGAGGTCATTCATGAGGGAGTCAATTAAGAGAAGAAAACAAGGTTGATTTCAAAATGAGACACTTTAACAATGACAATGGCAAGTCATTGACAACAATGCTAACATCGAATACAGAGACTCGAGGAACGATAACATGTTATCGTTGCTGGCAAGAAGGACATATAAGCCCAAACTGCACTTAAGTTGCGAAGGCCTGCTACAACTGTGGAAAAGAGAGATATTTGGCTCGTATTTGCAAATCCCTAAAGGCAAATCCACCAGTAGCAGCGAATCCAAAAACTACCATTGATAATCCAAAACCTTCAGTTCAAGGCAGGGCTTTTGTCGTGACTGCTGAAAGTGAATGGGGCCCAAACGAAGTCATTATAGGTAAGTTATTAATCAACTCTTACGAAGTTTATACGTTAATAGATATTGGT
>JAUMHB010033847.1:0-17972 GCA_032359685.1 Pittosporum tobira | reverse complement strand
AAGATTAATATATTTTTTTATATTTTAGTATTAATGAAAAATTAATTTATTGGACTAATTTAAATAATAAATAAAAAAACGTAAAATTAATTTTTTATGAATAATAAAATATAAAGAAATCTTTCCCCCCCTGCATATTGTAAAGACATGTTTTAGTACAACGTCTACCTAATCTCATGATTTATGGACAATCATTTTCAACTACTTTCTCATGCTGCATTTTTGGATCATATTCGGTAGTTGTTTTATGGTTTTTTCAAAACAATTAAGAATTTCTCAATTAAAAAAAAATAAAAAAAATCAAGTATACATGTAATTGCCACCAATTGATATTTATTATATACTCATTCCATCCCAAAAAGTAAGACCAATTAATCTAATGTACGCAAATTAAGAAATATTACTTTTAAGGTGAGAGAATTATTTTACACCACATAAATTTTTTTTTTCTTCTTCATAAAACTCTTATTTTTTAAATATACACCATATAAACTTCTTGATTTATGTGTTTGTGTGACACCCCGGATTTTCAACATAAAGAATTATGTAAATTATTTATTTTGGTGGATGAAGAATGATATTCATTTCAATGATGGTATATTTTTTTGGGATTTTGGAATTAAAGTTTTATTTTATTTTTGGTTATAATTAGTTCAAGTGGACGCATGGACTAATAAAGTGTGTGAAATGTATTACAAAAATATTTACAAGGTATAGAATGGAGCAAGGTGGTCGGCCACTTGGGAGTCCATAACCGAAATTTGAAGAGGAGAAAAAAGGAATTTCCATTTTGTAATTTTTGGAATTGTTAAATGGTAATTTTGTAATATGGCATCAAGTGGTCTATGGAGTGGCCACTTAACCCAAATCCTTGCCAACCAATTCACTTACCTACTTGTATAAAGATTAGTGAAATGGACTTAAGATGTGGACATTTAGCAACTTGCATGGCCAAAGGAGAAATGGCCGGTTCATAGAGTTGTTAAGTGCACCAACTAATTACCACTCATTTGGACCAATGAAAATTGTTCAAGCAATCTACCCTCTCCCTCGTTCAAGCCCATGGCAAGGGGAGTATTTTCACTCCCATTATTCCCAACTCTAGCCACTTTAGAAAGAAAAAAAAAAGAGAAAAAAGGCAAGTAATCCAACAATCCACAGAACCCTAACCAAAATCATAACTAAAACCTTGGAAACCATAGGTAAACTTACTAGTAACCCTTGATATCATCTAAAGTTTTATAAATCAAGCATAATATTGTGGCATAGCAAGATTGGTGTGGCTGAAAATTGAAGGAAAACAAAGGAGAACAAAGGAGGAGGTTCAAGGAGACCCAAGGAGGCTTAAGTTCATCTAGTTCAAGCTATGATTTAGAAGATCAAAGGTAAAATCCTAACCCTAACTCAAAGTACTGTGGTTATTTAGTTGAAAACATGGATTTAAAGATAAACATATCAAGATTATGATCATAGTTGTGGTTGTTATGATGGTTCATGAATTGAATTATTGACCATTTAGTTAAGTAATGGATTTTATGCATTGGTTGATTTATTTGCATGAAAGGGAAGATGATCATAGTTGGATTATAATGTTTATTAGAGGTGTTATTATATTTAAGTTGATGGAAGGATGCTTAGAAAAGGATTAAAAGAAAATATGTGTTTTTGGTAAGGTGTAGAATTTGTTAAATTACCACTGACAACACTGTTCTTAAATTCATATAAACTAATTGACCAGTCAAATGGACTTGAAAATTTTATTGAAAGTACTTAGATATGTTTAGTATATTTTCACAAAATTTAGTAATCTTTGGAGTTTATTTGGTATTTTAATAAATTGGCCAAAGTGAGCTACAGTAGCACTATGCAGAAATAGAGAAACTGAGACTCTGTTCTGACTTTGAAAAATCATATATTTTTCATCACAAGTCTAAATAAAATAATTATTAATTCTATAAATATATACTGAAGTATAGTTTTTGTAAAAATTGGTCATGTTAACACATTAGTTTTTTGAAATAATTTATACCTATTTAAGTGCAAAGGGTGTAGAACAGATGAATTCCGATTTTTAGGGAAGTTTGAAAAATCATAGAAAATAATGTGTTAGTCCAAAATTCATGAAAACTTTATAGAATATACTTGGATAGTATTAGTTTATTTATGGAAATTTGTGGATTATTTGGATATCTTTTAGTATTTTATTAAAATACCCAAAATACACTGCAGTAAGCCCACTTAGAGCAGAATGTTTTGAAAATTTTTTCAACTTTGAAAAGTCATATTTCCTTCATAAATAATTGGCATTGAGTTTTTTTGAGCCTATGTGAAGCTATAAAAGTGTAAAATTTGAGAAAAATAAGTTTGTTACTAAACAAGTTTTATAATAAAAGTGATACACATTTGAGTACCGCTGACTTAGTAAAACTGAAGTTGTGTATTAGTCGATTTAAGTCATGAAAGGGCTGTAGAGATTAAGGGTCTATAAAATTACTAATGTGAGACCGTTTATGAATATAGGAACTCATTTAAAGGTCAAGGAAGGCTATGAGGATTAACTAGATCGAAAACAAAGTAAGCTAAGCCAATAACCGACAAGTTGTTAGGGAGTAAGTTTAAAAGCATAACACAAACAAGCACATCTCTCGCCCCTTCTTTCGTGTATAGTTTGTTGTTCTTTGTATGTTGTATTGATTGTCATGAATGCATGAGTTGTTTTCTTGTGCATATAAGATTGCCTTTATTTTGACAAATGTTTTGAAAAATAATTGATATATGCATGCTTATGAAAGAAAAATTAACAATAACAATGGGAGATTCAGTCTAAGAAATAGACTGGGTGAATGTAATACTATATGGAGTCAGTCTATAAAGCAGACTGAGTGAAAGAGATATGAAACATAAAATGTCAAATTTTGAGATCAAGTGCTTTGTATTTTTCAAGAAATGATTTTATTTTAAAATTTTATGATTTAAGATTATTGTGTTTTAGCCTTGAAAGTGATGTGCTTGCTAAGAATTATTTGCTCATTATTACTATGTTTAAATATTTTTTTCAACTAGATTATACTGTCAGAAAGTGCTCAAAGGATTTTGAGCGAGGCGTGTAGCTAGAGATTTGTCTAGCCCAAGGAAAAGAATTAAAGTGAGTAGTTGGTTATCAAATATTGTAAATAATATTGTTTGTAACTTATGCACTTTCCGCTACATCGCAATGGACCAGTGATGAAATGTAAGATCCTAGGAAAGATTGAACAAGAAAAATATTACTGTATTTTAAAATGGAAGTAAGGAAATGTATTTTGACTACTGATTTAGATGAATAGTGGTTGTACGGTAGACCAAAGTGTCATAGTTTGGTCTTTCATTTTAGAACAAAAAATCATGCCTTTAATATTCATTTTTGAGATAGAAGGAGTACTATAAAACAAATATGGTGATTGATGATCAAAATTTTTTTGGGGTTGTTCAACCCTTTTAATCTTGATTGTACAATACTCTCTCGTTCTATAAAAATATTTTCATTTGCCAAATACTTTGTCCCTATAATATAAAAGGATCCACCATCATTAAGTTTATAAGCCTCCACCATGGATTTGGTTCCTCTCTATTACACTTTTGCTCCAATACATGATCAAAATATATTTTCTAGAAAATCAAAGCCGATCACTTAATTTAAAATATTTATTGTACTATTACTCTAAACATGAAAGTAATAGAACACTTTTCATTGTTTGATTAATATATGCAGTTTTAATTGAATTTTCAATGGTTGAAAATTCATATCAATATTTCATGATGAAAATATTTTAAACAGTTCTATATTTTTTTTTTTTTGTAAATTTAATCTCTATATCATAAATTATATATTAGCATATTAATTTATATTATTATAAATAAAGATAAAATAAATATAAAGACTAGTATATTAGGTGAAATTGGAGAAAAAATGTAATAGAAAGAAGCCAAATCTCTCCACTACTGAAGAATTTATTACTGGACTACTGTTAAGAGAGAGCATGGTGTAGGTTGGTGCAGGTTTAAGCCATACCCGCACCTAAAATTATAGTGTGGGTTTAAAGAGTCCTAGCGGCCAAACCCAACCCATTACTTGCAGCTTGGTGTGGGTTTTATTATTGGCGCTTTGGTGCGGGTTATGAGTTCATTAATATGACTAAATTGCCGATACACTTGACAACTCGCGCAAAACTATAATTTATGGTAGTGATGGAGATCGTCCCAAATTAGGGTTATGATTTTCACCTTAGCGTTAATTAGGGCAAACGTGACATCCCACGTGATAACTCTTACGATCGGCCACTCTCGAGACTCAACTATTCATCTCGCCCAAAGAAGAACCGAGCTCGACTCTTGGCCCCCGGAAGGAGTTGGCACCTATCTCTGACCGGCGGACCAACGCCATCAAGGACTTTCAAACTATGCGCCTTGGGCCTAGGCCTTCCTAGCTAGCAAACCCAATCCACCATAGCAATTGGGCCTGACGTAACCTAGTTAAGGTCCAGTGGCCCAAAGGCCATAAAACAAGTTCCAAGACGCGTCCAATCAGCCGCCTGACCCCGACAGCCCTGTCAGCTCAAGTAAGACGCACCATGTATATTTTATCGGGCTGCGGGTTAAGGCAAAGTCTACAAATACCATCTCATTTACACAAATGAGGCGATCCTGCTTTGAACACAAAACAGAGCCGAACCTTTGCCAAAATACGTACTCAAACACACGGTAAACCTCACCCTCTCCATTTTAATATTCAGATTACCTCCCTAATCTCCACTAACTTAAACATCGGAGAGGGGAACGAGGAAACAAACCCCTCGTGTTGTCCGTATTTCAGGTGAACCTACTATTGCTGACGTGTGCTCAACTGGAAGTGAAGTTTGGACTTGGTTAACGGTCGGGTTGGTCCAAACAGGTAGTATACTTTATTTAAGTTTCATTATACCCTTTATCCTATTAAACATGCAAGTTTTAGTGTCTTATAATTAAACAATGCAATCATTTATGTCATAGAGAAGTGGAACTCTATTTAATCAATTAAACAAATGAAATGTATAATGTCCAAAATGAAATGTATTTGTCATGGACATTCGACTCTTAACAATTATACTAAATATTTAAAATAAAATCACAAGAAATTGGGAGATAATCAATAAAAGAGAAGCTAAACTAATATTTAATTTTTTAAGACACAGAAGAAAAAAAGTTAAATTTTTATAAATAATGTCAACAAGTACATAACTATATATAGACATAAAATTCTTATGACTTTTTAGGGGAAGGCTGTATGCAAGGCAGCTTTCCTGGAGCGAGTATTGCGATAAAATATTCACATACATAATATATGTATATATAATAACTATTGGTGTGGGTGCGGGTGCGGGTTCATTGGTGTGAGTTTGATCCAAACCCATACCCATAATCATATATTTACCAATTTTTATTTTCTTTACCACACCCAAACCTAACACTATTAGTGCGGGTTATGCGGTGCGAGTTTTGCTAGTTTCGAACAGTTTTACGGTTTCATCGACTTCTTTGCTCTCCCCTAACTGCGGTAGCATACCACAAAGAAATGACAAGTGGACATGTGCAAATGACCTACCGTGAAAGCAATTTCAACTTAATCTAGCATGAAAAGCCTATAGTAGAAAACGATATTTTTTTGTTATTTTTAAGAGGTCATGGTAGCTATGATATATTGTGTCCTATAAGATTGTAGAATAAATATTTTAAAATAAAATAATGTTGTTTTATTAAAAATATATAACAAAATATATATTTTTTAAAATTTTAAAATATTGATTCTGCAAGATATAATGGAGTGTATGCCTTTTACTCTATTTAACGTCTCCTAGCTATGTTTCCCGGAAAACATTGTTTATGTTATACAATGTTCGATGCGTGAAGCTCCATGAATCAACTGTAAATCATTATTACCGAAAAATTCTTTAATATTTGATAAAATTCAGTAGATCACCTGTGATTTACCTTATTAATTTGTCACATAATCACCTAAAATTTAAAAATTTGACCCATAAACTCTTAAAATTGTGAGATGAAGTGAAATTACTAAATTTGAACATTTTTCATTCATCTTTTCTAAAATTATACATTAATGGAGAAAATGATCTTGATTGAAATTAAACATTGTCCGTCGGAAAGGCTACATCAACGGTTCAAGCACATAAGACGACTGTTTCAACCGTCTCATTTCTAATTGTAAGTAGAAAACAATTCAATCTCATCTATTGGTGCAAAAAGTATAACCCAATATTTCTTCAAGTTGCAAAAACAAATAGCAAAAGAGAGAGGGTGAACTCTCTTATTCCATTGTATAATATTTTTAGCAAACGGCAAATGAAATTTTGTTTATGAGAAGATCACTAATTAAAGATCCAAAAGGTTGGGACTTCACAGAGCCTACAACTGTGAAGATGTAGAAATAATAATAATAATAATAAAAAAAACATATATATTGGCACAAACGAACTTCTTATTCAAGCTTTCTGAAAAAAATAAAGTAAAATTGTAAAGTAAACTAAATTAGTTTCACCGGCCCGGCGCCCTGCCATTTTAATATTTATACTGCAATACATCGTTATGGTATATCTTTCAAGGGTTTCAACATTCTTGCTATTAAGCCCGTTGAATCAGTGATATCGAGTGTGTCAATAGTAAAATTCTGGGGTAGCTCCCAATCGAAGTGTTGAAGTAATGTACCTAAAATTAGCTTTACCAATCGATGAGCCAATGAAAGACCGGGGCAAATCCTTCTCCCTGCCCCAAATGGTATGAAATCAAAGTTTTGCCCATTATACCCAATATTTGTGTCCAAGAACCTTTCGGGTTTGAAAGATAAAGAATCTTCCCAACGTTCCGGGTCTCTTCCAATTGCCCAAACACTCACAAGTGCTTGTGTACCTTTAGGAATGTTGTACCCCATGAAGTTAATATCCTGATTTGATATTCTAGGAATTAGAAGTGGAGAGGGAGGATGTAAGCGTATTGCTTCCTCAATTGTTGCTCGCAAGTAGTGCAAATTATCAATGTCGGTCTCCTCAAGATTCTTGTTTGGTCCGACGACCCTAGTAAGCTCGGCTTTAATCTTGATCGTTACTTCAGGATTTCGTAAAAGCTCAATCATTGTCCACTCAATCGTGGTGCTAATCGTTTCTGTCCCGCCTATGAACATTTCCTGCAAATGGGTAATTAAGAGCATTAAAGAAACAAAAAAATGATACTTGTACTCTGAATATCTCCTCTTGCACCATATAGAAAACAAAATTAACGGTGGAGTGCAAGTATCCATAAAAAAGAACTTTACCATTATAAATGTGGAGATTTATTGCTCTGATATTATACTGGTTCATCCTTTTTGATGCCCTTGAAATCTAACGACACGTCCAAAAGGTCCTTCCTCCTTTCTGATATTCCATCCACCTCCTCCTGCGGCCGCTCTTTCACGCGCTGCTTGACGTAACCAGAGCCAATTTCTATTATTTTGCCCAAATTCCGGTCCATTTTCCTCCTTAAACCTTGAAGGTCAAACCATCGTAGCCACGGAAATAAGTCAGAAATATTGGGAGTTGCTAAACACTCCATGACTCCTCTAACGGCTGCGTAGAACGCATACGCCATCTCTGATTTTTCCGTACCCACAAAGTCACAAGATAAGCACATACTTCCAACCATGTTAAGCAAGGCCGACAACACAAACTGCGCCACCTCAATTCCATTTACTGAATCACTACTGTCTACTTCTCCATCTATCAAAAGCAACATATCATGTATGCATTTTCGCCTGATCGACGCCGTTTCATCGATTTTTTTATTTCCGAATATTTCATGGGCCAACAACCGCCTCGAAAAGCGCCAATAATCGCCGTACGGGGATAAAGCTGTAGAGCTCTTGTAGAAGCCATGTGACCTTGCTATTTCCATAACGTACCTATCGGTACAGGAGATATCATGGTTCTTGAACAACTCTTCGGCCGCATCGGCTGATTGAACCACCATGGTCTTCATGGAACCAAGATTGAGCCACACGATTGGGCCGTATTGTTTTTTAAGTGTTTCTAGGGTTTTATGTGGTACATTTTTAAATTCAAACACGTTACCGAAGACTGGCCAGCCTTTCGGCCCCGGAGGTAGCCGGAGTTGGTTGGAATTTCCCGAATTCCTCCTCGAGCCAGAGGAGGAGGCCTGACAAAATGATAATAATGGAACAAAGAACAATATTGTTCCATAGCCAGTCCATGTCAACTCACTAATGAGATTGCCTGTCCATGGAGAAATACATAGGAGTTGTCGGTGATGAATGTTTATCCGGCTAAAAGTTAATGCGTGTGTAATTAAAATTAAAGATTGGTAGCGTGATAAAGCTAAAATTATAATAAATCCACATCAAATCCACACCTTGATTCATGTGAACAAGATAATGTAAATTATTACTTCTTCCATCCCAATATAAGTGCAACGATTTGATTTTTCACGAAGTTTAAAAAACGTGTTTGAATATGGATATATTGTTTTTTTTTTTTTTTTTTTTTTTTTTTTTTTTTTTTTTTTTTTTTTTAATTTTATGATTTAAATAATGAAGTAGTAGTTAAAGTGGTTGGGTATGATATTTATATTATAGTTTTAAATAGTGAAATAGTAATTGAAGTGATAGACCATAATGTTGGAGTAATAAATAAAGTGGTGGATCATATTTCATAAAGTAAAGGTAAAATATGTATTATATAATATTACGTTTACTAAAAAAGGAATGTTGCAATTATATTGGAACGTTCAAAAAAGATAAGTATTGCATTTATTTTGAGACAGAGATAATATAATTTTAATATAAGGCTTTCTCGAGTCCAAATCTGATGTCCTATTTACTGTTCCAAATCTAATCCAACAGTTGTATTGCATTTAAGTCATATAAAATTTATATTTACTTTTTACAATTAATAAATTTAAATGCAATACAACTGTTGAATTGAATTTGAGACAATAGATAGAACAACAAATAGGATAACATATTTGGACTTTTCATTGCTCGACAAGCTTTAGAGTAGGAGGGAAAGTATGGTGTTTTTGAATTAAATGGAGCTCAATTGGAGGCAAAGAATGTGGACTTGTAAACTCTTTTGTTTAAACTATTCATCTCATAGCCAGTGAAGTCTTACCTCAATAGTTAATACTGAAGCCAAGTAAGAGATCTCATGTTCGAGTCTCCCGTAGAGTTATTTTTTCCCTTATTAATTTAAGTGGAGCACTTGCTCCCCCTTCTTACTTGATTGATATTAGATTAATATTTTTGTAATCATGGCGGAGCCAATACCACCACCCACGTCAAAAAAAATAAAAATTATCTTTTCTACAAAAATAGTTTTATTTACATACTCCATCCGTTACAATTAAAAAATATTCATCTCTTCTACAAAAATAGTTTTATTTACATACTCCATCCATTCCAAAATAATTGTAACGGTTTTTAGATGGTTGTGTGACACAGATTTTAAGGTGTATGAAAAATATATTAGAATAAATTATTTTTATAATATTTAAATTATAACTAAAGATACAACATATGAATATATTAAAAAGCAAAAAATTAATTAAAAATTAATTATTCTAATACACTTTTCATGCACCTTAAAATCCATACCACATAACTGTCAAAAAACCTTTAAATAAATATCTGTAAATGAGAATAACATAAATAAAAAAATATATAATCATATGATATCGATGTGGGAAGATTTTTCACTTGTTACAAATAGAGATGCACAAAAAGACCGGCCCGACAGGCCTTGGCCCAAGTCTTTTAGGATCGATCTTTATTTGATAAAGACCAGGCCGGTCTTTTGAGTTGACCAGGCTAGGCCAGACCAGATTATGTGCCAAAAAGTGAGGCCTGTTAAGGACCACCGATCCAGGCCGGTCTTGGACTGGTCCTCAATTGAGTTTTTTCTATTTTTTTTTTACAATTTATAAAATTATTTTTTCTATATATAACTTTCAGAATACTTTTATTAGGTTAGTAATTCATGATTATACTTTTATCAATTTAGTTAAAATAATTATTTTATATAATTAGTTATATAGTTATGCTATACATGTAGTTATATAGTTATTTTATATAATTAACTATTTTACATAGTTATTTACTTTAGATAGTTAGTAATTTATATAGTTATAAACTTATTTTTTTTTATAAGACTTAGTAATTTTTAAAAAGAGTATTAAAAACAAAAAGAGTAATTTTTTATAATATTTGGTAATTTATACAGACTTTTCATTGGGCTATTATGACCGACATGGGCTTAGGCCAGACCGGTTTTTAACCAGCATCGGTCTAAAGACTGGCCCGGACCAGGTTGGTCTTTAGGCTAGTCTTTCTCCTAATATGACAATCTGTTGAGTATTTTTGATCGTATGGAAGTTTGGTCCAGTCCTAACCGGTCCGGGCTTTGACCAGACTATCCTCGGTTAAGACATCGGTCTTTAGTTTTTTCGTGCATCTCTAGTTACAAATAGGTGATAGGAGGATAATACTACTTTTGTCCCAAAATTAAAAATTTTTATTAATTTTTTAATCAATATATAAGTTGTTAAAATTTTAATTAATATGAATTCATTTGAATAACAAAATAAGAAAACATAGTAATTAGTAATATTTTTAAAATAATATGATTATTTGTATCAAAATTAAATATATTGATAACAAAATTGATTTTAAAATTTCACTAATTAATTAAAATTAACAATGTCTATTTATTTTGTTAATGAGATTTTAGTCCAGCGATTAAGACTAAGACTCTAAGATTTCTTATTTGTATGAGATCTTAGGTTCAATTATCCCTTATTAATTTGTGGAGTTATTTTTTTTTCTTATTAATTAAATTGATGTCTCTATAAATATATATTTATAGTAAAACCATTACAACCACGCATTAAAAAAAAGAAGAGCCTATTCTATTTTGAAACGGATACGGTATCAAATACTATCAAATCTAATGGGACCAAGAATGTTGACCTAAAATCTTATAATGTGTGCATATATATTGTAAAATCTGATACGCAACCATTTTCAACCAATTCCTCATGTTGCATTTCTTAATCTCACTCTATTGGGGATCCCGAATATTGAGCAAATCTCCAAACGGAGTCTAAACAATTGCAGCATTCTTGTTCCGTACGAAATCGAAGTCAAAATATTTTCTGAATTCATTGAATGGAAATTATAACAAATGGTAATTTAGTAATGCTATATTTTTTTTTGACTTGGAGACCTTTCGATACATACAATAATACTTTATTTGTTGTTTCGGTTAGAATGATATTGGAGTTAGAAGATATATTATTTTTTATGGTGATTTATACTATCATCGTGATTTATGATTTATGCTATATAGGTATGATTACGCAAATGAATATGATTGTGTTTTAATTTATTACTCACTCCCTCCAATTTTAAAAATCTTAATTTGACTTTCAGGAATCATGATCAAATTGACCACTTTTAAGTTAATCAAGAATATCAATTTTAAAATTTTTTTGAAAAAACATAAAACTAGGAATTAGTAGAAAATTTGACCTAATTTATAATGGTTCCGGTGGAGTACTAATTACAAGTATAATTCAATATCCATGATAAATTTAACAATTTGGTGCATGTTTTCCAAAAAGAGAAAAACAATTTGGTGCCCGGCTGCCACCTTTACTTTGGTTTCGGAGTACTGATAAGTAATCAGCCAGGATTTCCTAGGTTGGAGTCATACTTCTCGGAGTATGAAAATTGGACAATACCCTTATATAACCAAATCAAACAAGATGCCAATTTAAAGTGTTCTTTCATAGTTTCATGGCCTCATCCACCATCATCCGACTGTAACTCG
Organism: Pittosporum tobira; assembly: GCA_032359685.1. Taxonomy (NCBI): domain Eukaryota; kingdom Viridiplantae; phylum Streptophyta; class Magnoliopsida; order Apiales; family Pittosporaceae; genus Pittosporum; species Pittosporum tobira. The sequence continues at coordinate 6,066 of JAUMHB010033847.1, read as the reverse complement.
GGTCCTTAAAAAGTCCAGAAAATCATTTTCTATCTTTATTTGTTGAAACTGAAGATAAGGTTCCGTTAGATAGAAGGAAAACATTTTATTTTTTTGATAATCGAAGGAAAAATGTTCTCTGAAAGCTGCTATGTTTGTATGTTTTATTTTTGAGAAAACACATTCATAGTTAAACTAAAAATAAGACTGAAAATACATATTTGTATTCGATATTCAAAATAAATCTAACAACTATATTATAGAAAATTAATATTAAAAATATTAAATGCGTTTTAATGTTTACGTGATATACGAATAAATTTTTTCAATGAAAGCTAGATTTTGTTATGGAAGTGAAAATGTAACTAGGGTCTAGAAACAAAAATTCATATTTTCAAGAGAAATAATACTAAGATATTGTTGGAAAAAGAATAAGGTATTTATAAGATCAAAATTATTAATTTATAAGAAAAAATAAGACTGAATGCTTTATATAAATTAAGAAATATTAATACATATCATTATCATCTTAATGAAATAATTGGAAACACATAAGGAGAAAGACAATTTAAATGCTTAAAAACAATCAGACTCAAACATTCACGAAAAGATTTTTCAAGTTTTTGAAGGGACGAATATACTAATACTCTCTTCCTAACCGTTACATATTTTTCTTTTTATTATTATTCTTGTTTACCTGATTTCTTCATCCCAGAAAATGATTCTTTTTAAAAAAAATTAATTTTAATAGAACTAATATTAAATCTAAATATAACTTAGAGCTTTATGTTAATCGATTTATACCCCACCAGTTTAGGAAAATAAAATTTATTTTAGACTTTTTCAAGTTAATTTATCAATTTAAGTTATTGTTTTAAGTTTAAAAGAAAAAAATTACTATAACTTGTAATACTTTTGTAGATATTTTACAATTGTCATGAATATATGAACTAAATCGAATGAATGATATTGCTTTTTAATTTTTTTTTGACAAATTCATTTATAAAAATGATTAAAATATTACATAAAATATGAGTTCGAAATTATTAGATTATATATTTATATATTTTCTTGTTTGAAAAAATATTTTTTAAAAAATTAAACTAAAAGAATTGTGATAAGTACTGATGCGCATGTTACTTACCTAATGGAAATAAAGAGCTTATACCGGCACAAACAGACTCCTTAATTATTCGAATTTTGTAAAACTATAAAAGAAGAATTGCAAAGCAAACCTAACTAAATCATTTTCACCGTCCTGCCACTTAAATATTTTGATGTAGTACACCGTTTAGGTATAGCTTAAAAAGGTTTCATCGTTCTTAATTGATACTAATGTCGATGAATCTCTGGTATCGAGTATGTGACTAGTAACATTCCGGAGTAGCTTTAAGGCTGTAAGCCGAGTCGGATAGTTCGGAAAAAATTCGGATTCGGTCCAAGAGCGTGCGAATACGAGCCGAGTACAGACAAATAATGAGTCGAATACGAATTCTTTCCAAAGTTCGTCTATTTTTGCGGAACGAATTTGAGTAACAGTATGTTCGACTCGATTCTCTGTTGAGTAGTTCGATTTCATATGAGTAGTTCGTTTTATACCCGATGAATCATGTTCGATTTGGGTTCGATGGTTGCTCTGATTGTCTGATTCATAGCCTTAGTGATTCAGTGCATCAAGGAGACAAGGACTCGAGGCAATCTACAAAGTCGTGTCGGATATTCGAAGATAAAGGGGATAATTCTCTGGCCCGATTGAAGATAATCATCTTAATTGACGCATTTAAAGTTTCAAACTGACTCAAGTTTGAAAACCCTAAAGCTAAATCAACTAATCAAACCTCTTTTCTCTATATAAGACTCTCAATTTCACAAATTGACTGTCATACACTCATAATTCTCTTCTCAGTTTCTCTATATTTTTCTTCCAATTAACAGAAACACCAATTTTCTCATGGAGCCTATTGCTTCTGGTAAATTTGTTCTTTAATATTGTTTTCTGCAATTTTTTTCTCAAGTTCTATATGCAGTATGCTATGAGGTTATGAGTTTGGTTACAAAATCTGAGGTCACTACATTGTGCATAAATTGTTTAATTAATTAATGATTTGTTTAGCAAAACAAACAGTCGATCCCACACTAGCTCCCACACCAGACTTGTAATATTAGTTGTTTTTTTTTTTTTTTTTGTACGAAATTATGGACCTGTCAATTGTTTTCTAGTCTTTAAGATTAGATTTTTTGATAAAACTTAAATTATGAAGTAGGCTTTCTAAAACAGATTTATTATACTTAATTTCTAGAATTTAGAACTAGGCTTTCTGTAAGATTGACAAAAATTATGAACTGTGGCTGTTGTTGATCCAAAACGATTTCCAAATCCAAAATAATAATAATAATAATGTATGCTTGTATGTTGAAAATTATGAACTACTATTGTTGTTGATCTGGAAAACATGCTATATTTGAAAAGTTAAATAAAGGCCAACCCCTTTTTTCTTTTGTTATGTGTATTGAGACTATTTATTTCCTTGATTTTTCTCTTTGTACATGAGTATGTCTTTGGGTGACTGCCTTGCATGGAACCTGGTTTACTGGTTGTGCCTTTCTGTATTCCATAGGTATCCGCGGATTCTGGCTAATCCTCTCCATTTAAAAAGTGCTCAGAACACTAGTTGTTATTAAGCTTGGTATAGGTGCTTTTTCTGCTGCAATTATTTGGCATAGAAATTCCTATGGTGAATGGGTATTGAAGCTGCCTTTGATGTTATGTGCTATATGTGAATCCTAAAGAGCTCTTTTTTCTTTTTTTCCTGGTACTATGTAAATATTGATGACTTTGGTCCTTTTGTGCTTGTTTTTTTTTTGTTGTATTTTGCAGATGGCTTAGTCAACCAATCAATGGTAGTTGATTCACAAGTTGATGCTCAAATTGTTCAACAAAATATTAATGATTATGGTGCAATTGATACTGAAAATGGAGCCAATATCACCAACAACCTTGTTATTGACATTGAAAATGAAAATCACAGCAAAGGGGAACAAGGTAATGATGAAGGTAGAAAAAAGAGAAAAACATCTAATGTTTGGTCTGAATTCAATATAATTACTTTAAATGATAGCAACAAAAAAGTTCAATGTATTCATTGTAATGTTAAGCTGTCGTATCAAATCACCGATTCAACAAGCCATTTGAAAAGGCATAGGCTTACTTGCACTGTACGCTTATACAAAAACGTCTGGTAAGGACAACGGATTTTGGCTTTACCTGGTCTTGAGGCTGATGGAAAAGTAAGCAATTTAACTGTTTACAAGTATGACAAAGAAAAGGTATGGGATACTTTAGCAAAAATGATTGTTGTTCATGAACATGCATTTAGAATAATTGAGCATGAGTTTTTTTATTCTCCTTTTGAAAACTCTCAACCCAAGATTTGAACCTATCTCTCGTGTGACTCTTAAGGCTGACTGTATGCGACTCTATCATGTTGAAAAATTGAAAGTTAAAGCTTTATTGGATAGTGTTGATAGGATTAGTTTAACTTCTAATTTGTGGACTTCAAATCAAACAATTGGGTACATGTGTGTCATTGATCATTTCATGGATTTTGATTGGAACATTCAGAAAAGAGTCTTAAATTTTTGTCATATCCCAACTCCTGGTCTTATGATAAGTGATGCAATTTTTGCATGTCTTAATGAATGAGGCATTGATAAAAAAAATTAGCACAATCACATTGGGCAATGCATCATGTAATGATTCTGCAGTTAGGCACCTTATGGATAGCTTTATGTTGCAAGATAACTTGTATTTTGGTGGAAAAATATTTCATGTCAGATGTTGTGCACATATATTGAATATTATGGTTCAAGATGGTTTGGTTGCCATTCAAAATTTCATTATTAAGGTTCATGATAGCGTGAAGTATTCTAAGGGATCACCTTCTAGGCTTCATAAATTTTCCAAGATTGCTAAACAGTTACAATTGAATACATCCAAAAGACTTGTTTTGGATGTGCCAACACGTTGGAATTCTACATATGCCTTGCTTGAGTCTGCTATGCAATATAGGGAGGTGTTCCCAAGGTATAAAGCGAGAGACCCAAGTTACCATTCTTTACCATCTTCTGATGATTGGGAAAAAGCAAAGAAAGTGATGGCACTGTTAGAGGTATTTAATGAAACTACTTGTACGTTTTCTGGCTATGAGTATCCTACATCAAACCTTTTCCTTCCTGAAATATAGAAAATAAAATAATTGTTACTTAATTCTTCTATTGATGGATGTGATTACATGAGAGACATGGTTTTGAAAATGAAAGAAAAATTTGATAAGTATTGGGGAGAGTGTAATCTTTTAATGTCAATTGCATTATCCTTGACCCAAGATAAAAGATGCAATTGGTGATTTTTCGCTTTCCTAAAATATTTGGGAGTGAATTTGAAGCTAATAGGAATATTGAAATTGTGAAAATTGCTATTTATGAACTCTATGAGTGTGACGCCCCCAATTTCCACCTTTGAATATTCATGGAAACCTGGTCATCAGATATCATCTCAGTATACTGAGTTGTCATTATTCGACAACTTGTCATGTTATATCTTACAAGGATTTTTCACACGAATACATTTATACAGCGGAAGCATGAAATTTAATTAAATAATTAAGGTTTTATAATAACAGGGTTTCTTAGTACGAACATGAGTCGTACGATAATCAATTACAACACTCAAGCTAGAACAATCCGGGAACGCTCAATAGTATCCTACCTTGCCTTTGCCCTTCGAGGATTCGCCTCGCTCGACTAGTTCTGGAAGGTTTATAAAACATAACAATAATGAGCGAAAGATGCTCAGCAAGAAATTACTCTTTATTTTGAATAAAATGATCCTTCCAGTCAAACAGGTAAAACGGTATAGTTTTAAATTACTAAAACTTTACTTTTTGAATTCACGAGTTAATATAAATTTCATCAACACATGCATGATATACGAGTAAATGTCCTATCATACCATTCAACAATAAATATTTTGAACAACTGAACATAAATTGGGTGGCATTTATGCCCGACACTAAGTCATTTTAACACACAGTCATTTCGACACAGTCATTTCAACACAGTCATTTCGTCATCTTCGACACACAGTCAAGTTTAACGATTTGTGCCGTATACGTCACAACTATAGGAGTTAATCTTGTAGGGTCCTGGTACACCAATCTTTACATTTATGTTTACTATTCAAATTCCAATTATCATGAGTCATGTGAAAATAATAAACGTTTCAACAATAGGGCATTCTTATACATGGTAGATATGCATAATTATTCAAGAACTCAACATAAACAACAATAATGTATAAGTAATTTAATTTGTACATTTATGGTAATACATATATTGGAATTTAAATCATACGTATTAATAGCTGAAATAAATGGGATGCATAAGTGAAACAATAACTTATACATAAAGGAAGAATAACAAACTTGCATGTCATGCTCCATTACTCGTATTCTAATATTTTATCGGATATTGCTAGCTGTTCAACTCTTAGGAAATTTCATTGAACGATTTAGATTAATCGCTCCATCATGCATCCTTCCGTTTGATTACGTAAGTTCTTATGTCATGTTTGTTTATTCCTAACTAATTTCGGCATCGGAAATATCCGATTCAATAGCATTCTGGGATCCCCTAGGGTTTCGACATTAAACGCACACAAAATTTCAAAGGGCAAAGTTGTCATTATTTGATAATTCCTCATTTGATTTATTTTCGTACAATCATTCCTCGTATTTATCCCGGGGCATTTACAATCCTAAAATACTTAATTGGATTCTTATCTGGATAAAATGTGAATATAAAAATGCATATCAAACTTTACAACATTTTAAGACAATAAATAAAACGTGTAATCACATTGTGATGATGTTCAAATCATTGAAAGAAAATTTAAAATAATATTTTTTAAATATTATAATTTATTATTTAAAATAAAAGAGAATTTAAATTCACTAAAATATTTTCTAATCTAAAGAAAATTTACTTTCGAAGTTAAAATAAAATTTATCATAAACTTTTGTAACATTT
>JAUMHB010033836.1:8793-20653 GCA_032359685.1 Pittosporum tobira | reverse complement strand
AAAAATATATTTTGAGCATCATTTTCAGCTTGACTATCAAACATTAAAAAATAAATAATTTTCTCATAAAATATTTTTTATAATAACATCAAATTGAGCATAAAAGAAATGGAGGCAATTGGAGAAGTTGTTTGGTCACAGGATGTTCCACGCCCTCGCTAAACTCATAAATTCATAATCCCGGATAAGAATACAACCGTCCTCAACTGGGGCTAGACACATAACCAGAGCTTTATCCATCCCCCTTCTCCCTCCTCTATCACTGGTCTCACACAGTTGAACAGCAATGACGAAAGGAACAGACAAGCTTATAAAGAGTGTGACTAAATTTGCGGACACTCAGTACAAGCAATTCACTCGCCTCTACGGCCAGCAGGTGATTGACATACTAGAATTCCCAATTAAGGTGGTCTTGTCTCCGTTCACCCTCGCTTATGACATTTCTGGCTCCGCTCCACGTGGTTTCGGCATCCCCGAGCTCATCTCCAAGATATCATACACCTCAATCTTTGTAAGCTTTGCTTATACTTTTTAAAAATTTCATTTTTGTTTAGAATTAGGTTGGAAAGTTATTTCTTGAGATGGGTCACCAACTGTTTGTTTATTTGTCTCAAAGAATATATAATTTTAGCTAATGCTCTTTCTTTATTTTTCTTTTTTCCCATTGTTAGAGGAAAATAGTTTTATAATATGACAATATTCATTATCGTGAGTATTAGTCATTACGTTATCATGTTATCACCGTTAAACAAAACATTTATTATTTGGAGATCATGATGGAAGTATGCGATATTCTTGGTATTCGTTATTTTTTTCAAATGAAACTGGAATGGAGAGGGGGTATTTTATTTATATGCCTGAAATTCAATTAACACGAGCTCTGTCAAAGTACTGGTTTGTTGATGTTCCCTGCTTAACTGAGTGTCCACTTGCTAGATATCTACATTAAAATTATGCAACATATAATTCACCTCCACCTTAGAAAGAATTTAATGTTTGCAGCATAAGATTAAGCACAAGACCTTGCAGTAAGTTCATTACTTTTTGATGATAATTCTTCTAAAATGAAAAGGCTTCATAGGTTTCAATAACATATTCAGACTTTTTTTCGGTTTCTTTTCCTGTTATGCCCTCCAAACAGTTACCATACTGATTTAAAATAATTCGTTTCAGAAAGAATCCAATGGATGCCACTAGACAGGCCTTGATCCTTTCTAGATAATTATTACTCGTCAATGGACCAGAATTTTATTGAGTTTTATGTCATAAGTTGTCTGTCTAGTGGCTAAGTTGCACAAGCACACTAAACTTATGGGCAAGGCAACCAGGCAAGAATCAGAATGAGTTTGGTTTTTGCCAAATTGTCTAGTATTTTCATGTAAACTGCTAACTAAATAATTTTTTATTAAGAAAAAAGAAATTAGTTTGACTGACTTGAAGTTTCAGTCATTCATCAATAGCATAAGCTTTGTACTATTCCATTTACACAGGAATATTCAATGGAATATAGAAAATATGAAAATGTTCAAAACTCATCTAATAGCAATTAAGTTTACTGATGTTTATCTATGTCCTATTATATTACTACCTCCGTTCCAAAATTAGAGTTAGTTATTCCTTTTTGGAATGTTCCAAAGTTAGAGATAGGTTTCTATTTAGTACCATAAAACACCATGATGTTCCTAATTTATCATTGAAGTTTAAATAGTGATGAAATTTTACACCATCTCTAAAAGAAACCTGTTTTTAAAATACATTTCTTTTGTGTAAAATATTTAAATGGAACATCTATTTTTAAAAACTGTCGTTTTTTCAAGTTATCTCTAATTTTGGAACGGAGGCAGTAATTAGGTTTTACTCCTTTCTTTATGGATTGACTGCAGGTAGTTGCTACTCTTGGCACTTATGATATTGCACTAGAGCTTGGAAAGAAGGTGATATGTCAGAGGTACTTATTACTTGCTGAAAATTATGTGGTGTCTGTTTGCTTTACCTTTCTATAATATTATCCTTGTATTTTTATAGACCTATTAGGTGTTAGTATTTTCTAAGAGTAAATTTGTAAGCCGATCTTGTAAGTTTTTATTTCATAGTGCCTCAATTATCTCATAAATGGTTCTCAAATTTGGACATGTGACCTTTAAGCACCAGCTTAGTAAAATTACATATATGCAATGATACTTTGTATGAATATGATTAGACCTTGATGCAGGAATTGTCGGACCTGCAACGGGTGGCAGGCATTGCAGTGTACCATGTGCCGAGGCTCTGGGAAGGTGCATTATCAGGTGAAAAGCTACACCTTGAAAAGGTAAGCTTATATTTTTTGTTGGTTAAACTAGCTCTTTGCAATGTTGCTCTTTTCTTCCTGGTATTGTTGATAAATCCTCTTGCAGTGGAGAAAAAGCAACCGCCGAAAGTATTGCAGATGCTATTGGTGATAATCGAGCCGAGTTAGTGCACCTTCCTTCCAGCATGGATTTAGGTGTACCTTTGCCATCCAAAGACTGTACAAAATGTGATGCATCGGTGAGAGTTATGATGAAATCCTAAATTTCTCCTACCCTTCCTCTGTAGAAAAGATAAAATAAATGTTTTTGTTATTAGTTAAATCAAAATTACTTACTATTAGTATCGCAGGGTGTGATGGGATGTCCTGAATGCAAAGGAAAGCTACAAATAAGGATATCCGCCGATGATGTGAGTTACTCACATAAATTGGATTTTTATATTATTTGGTTGTGCAATACATTTGTTTCAATGCACTCTATTCTCTCTACTCAGACAATAAAATATCTGAAGGAATGTGAGATTGAATTACTGCATCTCTTTATATATTTATTATATGTATATAAATATGATTTTTTCTTTATTTAGATGTGTTTCATTATATTTCCTTCTATTGTATGGTTCCTTTTCTTATACTTTATTTATTAAAATTATATCTGTTTTACCTTCTTTTCTCCTTTATCCGTTTTCTGCATACCCCAACTAGTTTAGGACGAAATGTGAGTTTGAGTAGTTGTTAATTTGACCACTTGTTGTAATAGCTTAATTGGTGTTTCATCTCCATTTTTGTCGTTGGCGTTTCTGCTTTAAAGCTTTGACTTCCTTTCCCTTTCCACAGATTATGGAGCCTCCATGGAAAGCCTATAACATCATGAGAAAGATGAACTACCCTTATGAGGCTAGTTTTGTTTCTTTCCCTCTTTTATCAATTATCTTATTTTTAATAAGATTTATGCTGATTGTCTTCATTGAAAACGTTTAAGATTATGTTGCTTTTATTATTTTGGAGCAACGCAGGTCTGCTACTCCAATCATGGCTAATTTTTTGATATCTTGGTAATGTCTCATTGTTTCAGCATATTGTTGAGAGCATGAAAGACCCAAGTATTGCTGCTTTTTGGTTGATTACCATGCCTCAGATTATGGGAGGATTTGAATATGATGAGGAGGTCAAGCAGAAGATCTGGTGGCAATACAAGGTTTTCTTTCCCTTTTTTTTAGTTTTTTATTTTTAACTTGTATAATTAATCCAGGAAATGCCTATTTTCTTCTGCAATTAGCCTTGCTATGTTGGTTATCAAACCTTGTGCTGTTGGTTCTCAAAAATAAAAATCAACCTTTCTATGTTGGTGGCAGCACATGATTAGTACTTCTTGGACTCATGATTGCGTTTATTAGTATTATTTTCATTTTTGGCTAGGAATCTATGCGGTATGATGAACTACGAGATGTTGTAGCAATGCGCAAACCTGGATGGGAGTACTTGCAAGAAGTACGATAACTTTTCTCTCTTCTACTTTTAGACAATATTTGGTCAGAATTAGCAAGTTCTATTTGTTGTTGGTCTTTTTACCTATTTTTTGGTTTAACTGAAGTAACGATAACAACATTGTCCATACAGATAATCTTGACCCTCTGGCCCTCCCACCATAGCCAAAAAATTAAATAATTTTTTTTAGACTTCATGAAAGAGAAGAATAATTTCAGCCATATGGATAATTATACTGAAGTTCGGCACGTGTCAGTTTTAGTAACAGATTCAATTCATCATCAACTAGATTTACACTTCTCTACTGTTTTACAACCGTAGTGGGATTCGATAAGGGATTATCCTGATTGCATCCTTCATGATTCTAGCAAATATCTATCGCATTATTACTCAGCACTCTTCATGTCCTTGAAAGGTTTAATGATCTCTGTATTGTTAATATGCACGTTCCTTGTACAAATTGCTATCCTTTAAACTTCATGTTTGAAATAACATTATTTCCTGAATCATGGGGAAAAAAAATAAAAGAATTGGTTTGGAGAATTATGTAGTAACAATAATACATTCGTGTTATATATAGGCCCTAATCTCCATAGATCCTGCCCGTGCTAGGGAGGATCCTGTGATCGTGAGAAATGTCCCTTACTACAAGGCCAAGACTGCGCTGGAGGCAGAAGTACTGAAGCTTGATCCTCCCCCACGTCCTCAGAATTGGGGGGTATATGTGCTTATTCTCATTTTTTTTAGATTGTTTTTTACTTTTTAAGCCTGGACTGTTCTGCGAACTACCATTATGCTTTGATTATGATGAAGTAATAATGTATTCTGTCATAAAAAACTTTTGCTTTCATTCATGTGGGCCTCCAATTTGACTGTAAAAAATTTGCAGGAGCTAAATCTTCCACTCAGTGCATCTTCATGGACTGAGGAAGACCTCAAAGATCCCAAAAAAGTTGATGAGATGAAAGTTCTTCTTAGTGCCCAGAACGAAATTGCAAATAAAATGTTGGATGCACAATGGGAAACAAAGTGGCGCCAAGAAAAGGTTAGCGGTTTTTTTGAGTTTTCTTTGGCTTGGGATTGTATAAGATCATACCTAAAACCTTTTTGTATCTGGGTGCTTATGGCTCCAGAAGATAACATAAAATTTGCTAAGCTAGTTGTTTTTGGTTTAGTGCAATTAAGCATATGGTTTCCTCAAGCCTTGTAATCTCCTCTCTCTATCAATAAAATCTTCTTCTTTTTCTTTTTTTTTTCAAATCAAAAATAAAAAATTATCAATATGGTTTTCATGAACATTTAATAGTTTTTTGTTCAACAACTCTTGTGATAGTTATTCTGATTTCAGTTGAATAAAATGTTGGAAGAGAAGGTGCAGCCATACATTCAGAACATGGACAACAATGTCCTTCCTCAGCCTATAATACTATCCCAAACTACTTCAGATCAAAAGGTATTTATTTCTTATTCCTTCTGCAGTTTCATCTTTGTTTACTTTGTTGGATCAAGAATGCAAATTGCGTTGCAAAACTCACTTACGAAGATGCCCCACCGCAAATTATTGGATTGTAGTAGCTAAGCTTTATATTGTTTTTTCATTCAAGGGGAATTACTATTTTAGATTAGATAGGATATTGTGGATTGTTGCCAACAATGATCAAACACAGAAGGGACACTAACGTGGCCAGTTGCCAATTTATAAACTGGGCTGTTACTAGTCAATAGTTATCATGCCTATCTTCAAATTCGACTGCTCGTGTTGACAGATTAGCATGTTAGTTGTTCATCTGGCTGATATGACCAAAATTTATGTGGCTTGTTTGCTAGAAAAAAACGATTAAGCTGGTCTAAACTTTCTGTGGATTATTTTGGAGATACTTGACGATGCTTCCCACTTTATTGCTAGTGCACGTTTGCAGCCCAAATTTTAATGTTACATTATTTAGTATCAGAAAATAATGTTCTTCATGGCAATTATATCTTCAAGCTAATTTGTTTTTATAGTCAATGGACAATGTTAACCTTTTGTGGCTTTGTTCGATTTGTTGCAGAAGAGGGGTAGGCAGCGGAGATGGTGGTTATTTTGATTGTTCACTGCCATATGCTGATACGGAGATGGTGGTTATTTTGATTGTTCACTGCCATATGCTGAAGAAATATCAGTACATTTTTACTGTCATCTGCATGTTTAAATTCTCCTTTTTGAGCTCTTGTAACAAGTATACTTACAATAAGGTAATCATAGTTTATAAGATAAAAAATAAATATATTATTGATAACACAGAATAGAAGGCGAGATACAACATGCAAGAATGATGACCAAAATGAAAGAGCTTATATTAATTAGTTCTTTATTACGTTCTACTCTAACTGTAGGGATACGCTAAAAAAAAGTTATCAATTGCATTAGCCAACCCCTTGATATCATGTTATTCTTGCTCACATAAATACTATATATATTAACAAAATAAAAATAATTATTATTTTTACCATAAAACACGAAAAATATCGCGTTTTGTCATTAATAGTCGCATGCCCAAGAGGAAGGATAGCCTTGTGTGTATCTGTTTATCGCCTCGCGCATTGCGTAGCGACAGTGCAGCCGCGCTTGTAAGGGTTGGCCTGAGCGGAGGCCTGACAGTTGTAATAAGACTGGCCCCGTTTGTTGCATGGCACATTGTTCTTCTTAAGCGCCCCGTAGCTAATGTAGCTTCCCTGTTGAAGGCTCCTCCGCACTGAATCGTTTTCCATCATCATTTCATCGTTGGTGTCGATGAAGTCCCCGACACGTCCGCTGAGGAGGCCGCCGTCGCCAGAGGAGCCATGGCCCATGAGGCCAAACTGCCCGTCACGGAGAGAGGAGGCGGTGGAGTCGGCAACCATGGCCAAGGCCAGGAGGAGGAGGAGAAGCACCCCGACCCGAATTTTGGCCATTCGATTATTATCAGCTAATTAAGAAAAATAATTAGTATTTGAATGCTCTGCCGTCCTGCTAATAAAGGAGGGGAGATTGAGATGGGGATGCTTGAAGATAATGGTGGGGAAGGAGAGGGGGATAAAAGAAAGGATTGGAGGGTGAAGGATTACAGATGTTTTTGGGTGAGAACGTAATTTTCGTTGGTCAATGCATGCATGAGATATATATGCACGGTTGCTACGTACCACCCGTTTGTTGTTCCTCTTATTTCTATCATTTTTACATGTGGAAGATAAAAATAAATAAAACTACACGCACACACTAAAAAAAAAAAAAAAAAAACACGCGCAAATAAATATATATTAATATTAGATAGGTTTTTGAAACAAAATGGAAAGTAAGGGCACACATGTAAAAATAAAAATAAAAACCTTCAATCACAAATGAGGCAAGTGATTTTATATGTAAACAAATATATTCCAGATGTTAATATATATTCAACTGAAAATATAGCAAGATATGTAAAATTCTCATTTCGAGAAAGGGAAATATTAAATTTGATCTGTTCCGTAAACAATTAAGAATGAAAGGTAAAAGTAACTTTTGATGTTTATTTTTTAACTTTTCTCAAGTGAAAAAAAAAATTAAAAAAACAAAAAATCGAGAATTATCAAAAGTTTGCTGATAGCCAGAGAGTTACTATTAAACCTGAAAACTTAATTGGTAAACTCGTACCGCTATTTTTTTTTAATATTTTACTGTTTAAACAGCATTAAAATACACTCACACGCACACTCGAATTTAAACTCTTGATCTCCCATAGAGAGTTAGAGTCAAGCAGCATTGGACTAAAGGTCATTTGATATCTCGGACCGCTATTATTAAGAGCTTGTTTGGTAGTTTTTTTTTTTCAGACGATGGTTTACAATTTAAATTTAACTTAAAATTTTTGTTGGAGTTGGATTTAAACTAAAAATTCAATTTTTTGAATTTAAATTTAATCAATCACAATCTATTAAATATAATATTTTCTTATATTTAAATATCATAAACTCACAGCGTTGCTACCAAATGTGCACTAAAAAGCATAACGACAATTTTCTACATTAACATATGCGCGCTGCCACACATTGCTCCGTCAAACATAAATGCTAGTAGCCACAATCTTAACGATGTAATTAATAATTGTTCTTGTTTAGCCAGTGATCTGGTCACGATTGGTAACTGCTATAATGTTTAATTTTTGTTTGGCCGGTCAATAAAGAAAGCTCCTCTTTCTCTATACATTTTGCTAAAGAAAGCTCATCAAATCATATATATATATATATATATATGCACACACTACCAAAAAAAATAATCACTTGTGGTCGTTCAATCTTATCACAAAAATTTGATAGTTATCACAAAAATCTTTTATTATAACTTTGGCAATCACGAAGGTCATCGCACATGTTTTAATCACAAAAAATCTTTTTATAATAAATTTGACAATCAAATGAGCATCCGATTATATTGTGATGGCTATAACAATTACATTAACATCCAAAAGAGTTTGTGATGATTATGACGATCACAATTAAATTATAAGATTTTTAATAAATATTGATTTAAAAAAATTAAAAGCTTATTATATGATTTTATAAGATTTAATTTTTTTAGTAACAATTGAGCAAAATACTTAATTGGTTAAAATATGATAAATTAATTATTAACACTTAAAATGACTACCATCATATAACACTCGATTGCATTAAAATAATAATTGCATTGACCATTATAAATACTTTTGAGTGATGAAAAGATTAATTATCACTAAGAGCCATCATATATTATTATTATTTGATCGCCTAAAAATTCAATCACAAAATTTTTTTATTTTGTGATTATTTATAAAAGTCATCACAAATGTACAACTCTTCTAGCGATTTCTTTGACCATCACAAATTATATATTTTATAAAATAATTTAGTAAAAATTTTGAGAAGACTTTAACACAATTACAAAAAAAAAAAAAAAAGACTTCAGGTGATTAATATGACATCTGGTGTTTTGCAGTCCTGTACTAGGCTTCTAAAGTGGTGTGCCGACACATAAGCTACTTTAATAATGTAGATTGCAGCCGCCTTCGAATCCGATTTCACCCATAATTTTTGGATTCTCATCTCCGAGGTCATGTTTAGACCCTCACGAATGGCCCATGTTTCTGCTTTTGCATGTCACGTGTGCTGAGTTGTTTTTTTTTTTTTATTTACCGTAAAACCTCTTGATCCACATACTTTGGTCATCACGAATCAGCCCTCCAATGACAACTGCTCTGGAGAGATTTTAACGCTAACAATATTCGTGTTCAGCTTCTTTCGATTTGTTGCGGGAAATTTCCAGGCAGCAAGAGTAGGATAAGGGCCTTTACTGTTTGGGTTTTGAAGATTAGAAACCTCTATATATATATATATATATATATAGGATATATCACAACTTTGTTTCCATTGTTCTAGAATGTCCACAAAATGTGTTCGTTTGGTAGAAAAGCGTTAAGAGATTATAATATTCAAAATGTAATAAAATATTATGTTTGGTAAATTGTAATAGAGTAAATTTAAGTTCAAAAAATTTAATTTATAACTTAAATTCAATTTTAACAAAAATTTAAAATTAAATTTAAATTATAAATTGCGATTTGGAAAGCTTGCACTGCCGATACCAAACAAACCCTATATTTGTGGAGGAGCTAAGGTGCCACCTTTTCCCGGGGTCGGAGAGGGCAAAGTAAAAGATTTTGTGAGATTAAACTCTGATCAGGGGGACAGGTCCATGGTGAAAGGAGACACTAATTGTGATAGAATTTTGAGGAAATTATTTATACTCAGAGAGTATATTATTTTTGCAATGTTTTGCCAGATATTTTAGTCAATTTTTTTGGTTTATTAAAATTAGAATTAAAAAATAAAAAAAAAAAACAATTTTTATCTGTTTGCCGACACCTAGAATTGAGGTGTATAATTAAATCAATCACTTGTGACGAAAAGGACGGGATGATCCCTACAGGCTAGATAATAGACGTGGGAAACTGAGACGGGCGATCGATCGGATCACGTGAACGCCACAAAAGTAGTCCCCGTCCCGGCACGCATTACAAATTTCCAAGACTTGGCACGTGGAGTCTGGACTATGGCTGTTGAATGTCGAGTAGTCACACTCTATCAAATTGGGTACTATAAAAAATAAGTATTCAAAACCAAAGCAAATTTATTTATAGATAAAATATTTCTTTCATTTCAAAGTAATTGTAATATTTTTTTTATTTGTCTTAAAATTATTATAACTTTTTCATTTTTAAAAAAAAAAATTTTTTTTTTGGATTAATATAAATTATTTAATTTATTTTTATTTTATCAAATATAACAAACGGACTATTCATTATTTAAAATTGTACTACTAACTAATATTATTACTTTATTGCACATCATTTCAATATTATTGTATTATCTAAATTATACTAATATTATAAGAATAATTTAAATGTCATTCTTAAATCCTTTTAAATATTAATTATTACAATAAAATTGGGACTGAGATATTATGTATACCATTTCTCAACACTTGAATTATTTATGGTGATGCTTAGGAACGTACATTTACGACATAAATGAAATACAGATATGAGACAGCTAGACTGAAAGGAATTGATGGACAATATAATGCATAGCGTGTTTGATATTTTAATAATCTCCTTTAATTTCGTAACATTAATCTTAGCACATGATTCTTTAATACAATTAAGCTAACCCCAAATCAAACACAAATAATAACAAACCCTTTTCAAAATTAGGAATATTTGTTTTTTAAAGCATATTTTATTAAAAATAATTTGTTATTTTAATATTATAAAATAATATGATACTTTAATTTAATATTTTATTATAAATATAAATTTTTACATTATTTTAACAAAATATATCTAAAATACTTTGATTATTTATTTTTAAATTTTATCTTTTTTTTAACATGTTATTAATTATAGAACCAAAAGAATAATATTTTCAAATCAAATTTTATTTATAAAATTTTTAATAAAATTGATGGAATGACGGTTCTTCATCAAAATACTTTATTTTCCATAGCCATTTAGGACTTATTTGTTAAAGAGTGTTCCCACCTTAACAAAACATAATTTTTATTTTTTTTTTTGAAGTTAGATTAAAATTTCAGATTCAATTTTATGAAGTTAAAGTTAATTTATTATTAAACATTTTTTTATTATATTTAAATTTATAATCTTCAACGGCAGCAACCTTCAAAATATTTCATGAATGAAAAATTACAATATCTTTTCATTTTTTAGGATCGTTAAAATATTATATTTTAATCTAAAATTCCAACTCCTAACTTCTCAATTAAATGGTGGTGCTTTTAACGTTAAACTGACCAGAAAACCTCTAAATTATACACTCTCTATCCCTAATGTTTATGCTTTCCGAGTAAGCGTACATAAAAGTTTACAAGAAGGATAAAGCAAATTATGAATTTAGCTTCTCTAGTTACATTTTTCGTCTAATTTCCTCTAATATATAAAAAAAATACATTTTTAATAGTATTATTAATATCAAAATTGATAATTTAATTTAAAATATTAAATTATATTATTACTCCATATATAAAAATAATTAGACATTTTTTCATTGTTTGATAAAATAATATTATTTTAGTTAAATTTTTAATAGAAAAAAATTTATATTAATATTTAACGGTAAAAATATTTTTAATAAATTTTAATTTGTTTGCAAATTTAATCTCGATATCATTGATGTATTAGTACATTTAAATTATTATAAATAAAAATAAAAATAAATATTATCATATTAGATGAAATTAAATAAACTATGTAATGAAAAGAGGCCAAATCCACAAATTATTTATCATGAACTAAAATTTACCAACACTAATGTTGGGGGGGAAAAAATCAACAAAATATCCAAAAAGAAAAGCAACACTAGTCCAAAAGCATCCACAAAGAAATCAAGTTCAAATCGATTTGAGTACTACAATTAATTAATTAATTAATCTAAATAGCCACCCCCATTGACGACCAACAAAAGCTATCCAAGGCCTCACTTGTCACGATCGTAACCAGTGCAACAACCACAACTGAAGGAGTAAATGCAGCT
>JAUMHB010033825.1:9971-20654 GCA_032359685.1 Pittosporum tobira | reverse complement strand
GCTTTGTTTGGTGTGTGTTTAAATTTAGCATCTTGACTGTTGAATTTCAGAATTTACTAATGACCCTAAGCAATAATCATACAATAAATCTACAGATATTCATGTCAAAAGGAAAGAAATTCCAGTGGGAAAAAGAGGGACCTGTTTGGTGCAGCCAGGGCTTTCATCAGCAGGGTAAAAATAGACAACCACAGGCTTGCCTTTGAACCTGGAGAGGCTCACAGTTTTGCCATCTTGATCCTTCAATGTAAATGGTGGTGGCACAGTGCCTTTCTCCACCTTCAAGAAATCAAACACAGAGTAAATTAATAATGACCCACCAAATAAAACAAAATAGAAAAAATAAAAAATATAATCTTGATTTTGAAGCAACATGATGTAAGGTACCTTGGCAAAAATGAAAGTCTTGGTTGAAATAGAAGATGGGAAGGATAGAGAAGACGAAAGAGAGAGCTTAAGACCATAAAACTGAGATTTTGACAATGATTTTGGGACAATTGGGAGGAGGGTATGAGAGATTAGTGATGATTTAGGAGATTGAGTGGGAAGTAATGACGGAAAGCTGGGCTTTGGTAAAGACAAAGAAGCCATTTATTAATCGTTTATCTTGTAAAGAAATTATTTATCATGTAACCAATTTTGGAGTTAATTGGGGGATTGTTGCAGAGAAAATGTTTTAAAGGAAGACAAGAGGGGCTACGCCGCTATGGCATATGGCAGGCCGGAGGTTGACTGGGAAGACGGGGATAGCAATTTGGCGGGCCAATTGTTGTCCCTCCCTTCCAAGTGAGATGGAATACCCTTTTTGGAAATAAATTATATATATATATATATATATATGGAGTATACATTTAAAAAATAATAATTTTATAAAAATATTTAAAATTTAAATTTTTTATTGATTATTTTTTTATTATTTTTAAAAGCTATTTTTTTAAATTATATATTTTGGATCATGACAGTGATTTTATAATATCAATTAAAATTAACTAAAATTCAAATTCTACAAAAAAGAATATTATATATCATTAATAATAAAAAATTATAAATTATAAATTTTTATGGAAGACTCAAATCTAAAATTTATTACAAAAAGGATCGTAACCATTAGAATACACTTAATCAACATGAGAGCACGAGTTAGCACTGGTACAGGCAAAAGAAAATAGTACTCGTGAACAAGATTAATACACCATCGTGCTTCCTTATTAGTTGTTACAGTTCTATCACATCACAGATTTTCTTTACTCTCTCATTATTTATTTATTTATTGCTGGTGAATGATGTACTGTTATAAATTTTCTGTCTTATTTTTATTTATCTGTTTTAAAAAAAAAATAATTATTTATAAAAATATCAATTTGGAAAAATATATTTGATTATAAAAAATATTTAAATTATCAATATATTTTTATAATTTTAGATAATAGAATAATAGTTAAAATGATAAACCACAATATTAGAGTAATAATATTAAAAAAAATAAATGACGCATTTTTTTTTTAAACGGATAAAGTATATGATGTGAATAAAAAGGTAAGAATCGTGCGGTGCTTTTATATATATATATATATATAGTTTTTAAGACTTGGATGTATTTTTTCTTTGGTGAGAGTTGTTAAATTATCCTTCTTTGGAGTCTTATTTTTTCCATTTGGAGATTTTAAAAAAAAATTATTTTTATGTGATAATTATTGTTTTGACAGTGGATGATGGCAGACTGAAAAACTGGAAGCAGATTTTATGGGACTTGAACTTTTGGCATTTTGGGATGAAAGATATGCTAAGAAATTATTTTAGAGGCTTTTGAACTTTTATTGTTTTTTAGATGTGGTAAAAAAATTATTTGAGTCCACTAATTTGGCCGATCATGGAGAGATTACTGTTTAAAGCAGTTGTAGTCTTTTTATCTTTGTAAAAATTAAAATTTTAACTAATTTCAGTCTTTTTGGACTTTTAAAAAAAAAAAAAAAATGCTCTCTCAACACTTTTACCATTTTTCCTATAATTATTATTTTTATAATTTATGTGAAAGATGCACTATTTATATTTAATTTAAAATTATACTCTAAAAGATATATTATATTTTTCAAACATACTATTTTAAAAATAATTTGAAAATTTATCTATATTGATAGAAAGATAAACTTTTATATTATAATATCAGAATAAAAATTTATCTTTTCTTTTAAAATGTTGGGTTTAGAAAGAAAAGGGCATCGTTGAAGTTGGGGGTTTTGAGTTTTGAGATTAGATAGAAATGGAGGGATTACAGAAGACAGTGCGTAGTGTAATGGGGTTAAAGGACTCTGAACTGACATCAAGCATCATCTCATCTTCTTCTTCTTCTTCCTCGGACCATAACCCATCTTTGCCGTCCGAACAATCTCGCCTCTTGCTCTCCCGTCCTCCCCGGTACATATACTTTTCCTCCCTTTAATTAAATTCATTGCGTAACTATGTTGATGTCATGATGTCTCTGTAGTCTTTGTCAACAATTCACTATTAACACTGAATCATTATTTTTTTTTCGAAGACGTTGTGAAAAATTCGAAGCTTCCTGTGGTATTAGAATTAAGTAAGTGATTTATAAATTAAGAAAGTACATCAAATGACCCAAATCCAACCCACCCTCTTAAGATGCGATCCCCAGACCTAATTGACGATGGGGTCCAAATGATACAACGGTTTAACATACAATGTCACTGTCGTGCCTCCACCACTTTAAACATATTTAGAGGTGAAGTGTTTGGTGCGATCGTCAAGTGTTTACTTGTTCAACGCTTTCTCACAGGTTCAGGTCACGAAAACAGTCTCTTTGTTTATAAATTGAGATAAAGTCGCGTTGATCTGACTCTCCTAAGACTCTGTTACTTGCGGGAGCCTTGTGCAATTGTTATGACCTTTTTTTAAAGCTGGGAGAAAAAAATATTGCAAAAGTTTGTAAATGAGAGACCTTTTCTGAAATGGAGGAATTATTTCCTATTTATATTGACAGCCTAAATTCTTCTATAACGATTTTTAGCTTCCTATGGCTTGAAAAATATGTACATTGTTGTTTGATTACATTTCAATGTGGTAATTTCTGATAGACCATAAATTGTATGAAGACATGAAATTATCACTAACTATAACTATCACAAAGCTTCTTTATCTTCATTGTTGTTTGGAGTGGCTTATTGACTCAACTCAAGCTACCTAGTAGATCTTTCTATATTGTTTTGTTTCCATGATAAATTTGGAGCTTTTGTTAGTTGATATGTTGGTGATTTTGCTTGGACAGTGCAAGACCGTAAGCTGATTGAAAAGTCTAGTTAGTATATCATAGATGAGCATGATCTGAGCAACAATCTATAACTTTTTGCATGCTTGCCCGAGCAGTTCAATCCTGGGTGCCTTCTGGCTGAATCACTTGACAATCATTGTACAGTTGTCATGCTGTCAAAATATACGTTGTATTCTGCTCCTTCCGTTCCAAAAAAAGAGATTCATCTGATTTTTATATGTGAATTTGCTAATTCAAAACTGATATGATTCTTTCAAGTTGAAAACTAAAGAACTTATGATACACAGTAATTTGTAACTAGTTTGCAATAATATTCTTGATTGAATTTACTAAGATGAAATAGGCCATATTTAAATAATACTAAAAAAGTTAAAGAAACAGGATTTCACAAATCGACCAAAAAAAAGGTCAAAATGTATGTTTTTTGGAATGGATGTAGTATTTATTTACTCATATGTTGTCCACACATAATGTTGGGCTAATGATATACGGTGAGGTGAATCTAAGATTGATATGAAGTTATAAATAAATTTATGAAAGTATACATAAAAATAGAGTTGCAGTTTGTCTATTGTACTAATATTGCACTACATGTCATTTCAAGTTATATTAAGTTTAAAAGATGTAAATGTGCTTAAACTTTATTCTTAAGTTTGATAACCTTAATTTCATACTTGTCAGAAAAATAGAAAACCCATAATTTGATAGTGGACTTTTTCCATATCATCATCTCCTTGCCGTTAGTTAGGGTTACCACATAGGTTCTCTGACAAGTGACAACTATGATAAGTTTCTACAATGATTGTAGAATCAAACTGACAGTATCCACTAAGCGCCATAGAAACCAGATTTGATGTGAAAAGTTCCCCATACTACACAGCTACTAAACATTAAGTGGTTATCATGTTTGTTAGGGACTCTTAGAAACAGAAAACTGATTTTCTGAGTACATAACTACATATTTTACGATTTTATGCTATCCGTTACTGCAAGCATATTAGAAAGTCTACAACTTTTGAGATATGTCCCTCTGAAATTCATCTCCACCCGGATTTCAACGCCTTTTACCTTTAATACGTATTCTTAAATATTTTCCTATCACTATTTAATTAAATATTTCTTATGATTTGACATCATATCTGTAATTGCAGGCAGACGGTATCACTATGGACCTGCTCCAAGCTATGTGCTGTTTGCTTTGTTGCTGGGATAGTTGTTGGATACACACTCAAGAGACGTGTCCGCCGCTGGGCATCCAGACTTCTCAGGAGATTGAAAGATGATTAAGGTCCCAGGATGCTTTGCCTATTGTGTCAATTGCTTGTCGTGTTTACATCATCAACCCACAAATACACCAAAATATGTTATTCTTAAAGTAGTGTTTCAATTTTATTTCCTTTTTTGGTAGGACATCTGAAACTTTAAGGCGTTTACTCATCATGGATGTTATCGTTTATCCTTTTCTATAATTATATGTTCTTGTTAGAATCGATCTTTGCTTCTAATGTGCACACTAGTAAGGCTAATTGCAAAAATGAGCCGAGGTTGCTTGGATTACGTTAACGAGTTCAAAAATGTTCCCAATTCGACTCATTTATTTTAGGAAATTTCTCAAATGAGCTGATCTTGAATAACTATGTTTGTTATGCGAGCGTGCGATTCTATTCAAGGCAGACGATAAAGGGTTGGTTATGGAGACAGAGTGCTGTAGATTGAGTTGTAAAAATAAGATAAAAGTGTTTGAATAGTCTTGATTGTTGATTAAGTCTTTCTGTTGCTGATATGGTTAAAGTCCGTAGTACTCTTGTAAATAGTTATGACGTGTAGGCAATATACCTTTACCAAAAAAAGAAGGAAATAAAATAAAATCTAATACCATCATCGATTTGAAGAGTTTTGACTCATAAGTTTCCCACTTTATTATCTAACATCATAGACTCAGATATGCTCTCATTCGGAGATGAGAATGGAGGCAGTGAGCACTTGTGCAGGGGCTTAGGGTGGAACAGAACAAATTTATTATAGAAAATGAAAAATTCACTATAAGAAAAAAAAAAAAAAATTGAAATTGGAGGTGCAAGGTATCGAACCCCGTACTTCACACGTGCAAAGCGAGTGCTCTAACATTTTAACCTATTTGTCTTTTCCATTTATATAAACGATTTCCGTCCGACAAAACTGATATTTATAAAGTACTTTGGTCAAATTTATTTATTTTAAAATTAATAATTGACTATTTTTATTTTCTATAAATCTAATTATTGACTATATTTATTTATGTATTCAAATACACAAACATTGAAGAGAGTTTGATGTCCTTACAAGTCACAATAACAACTAACATGCTTTAGGCCGAGTGATAAAGAACTCAATGTTAAGTTCAAATTTTGTGAATGGAAGAAATGGTGTTGAGAGAGCTCTTCTCCTAACAGGGGTCCGACAGTAAATTCAGAACACTTTACACAATTAAAGCACCATTTTTTTTAAGTCACAACAACAATATATAGAGGCTTTTATAAATTTATATAATTTATATTTTTTTGAGGGAGAGAGAGGGAATAAAAAAATTGTGGCAAAACTCTATAGTACTTTTGCTGTGAATATTCTGGGCATGGGGACTAATATCTGATTACAATGCATCTAAATATTCTATCACATACTTAGTGGCCTAATTTAATTAATTTTTTTTTTTTTTTTTTTGTGAGCAATAAAAGCACATAAGAAGTGCTACCAGCAAGGAGGTCATAAAGGCAGCCGAAAGTAAGTTGAAGCAGAGTATTGCCAGAAAGAAAGGCCTAAAATCTGGAAATTTACTCCTTTTTTTTTTTATTAATTTTAAAATAATAAACGTTTATGCAACAAAAATATAATGTTTGCCTTGCAAGCAAAATTGTCAAAAAAAAACAACACCTGTTATTTTGAAAAAGGTGCACGCTAGAAACTCGTCCTTTAGTAGGCGTTGTAGTATCAGTATATTCAAGGAAAGAACTTAGTACTCCTTTATTTTTTAGAGTGGAAAAATCAATATTACTCCTTATCTAAAGTGTCCCATGTTAAAAAATCTCAATATATTTCCTTCGTTCCATAAATAGAATATAATATTAAATTTCGTTCAATATTTAAGTTGACTTATTGATTAAATACCCACCAAATTTATGTAGAAATTTTAAAATAAAAGTTTAAATTTGAATTTGGTCACATGAGACCTTCAAGAGTGATTTAGTCAATTAACTTTTCAGAAAGTGAAACATTACAAATAATATTGTGAGACTGAGTATTAAGCTTATATTTGCACTTAATATTTATTCTAAAATAATGAACATTTGTTTGTTATTATAAGTTTTATTTATTTTTAGTAACGTTTTCTGTGCATAAAAGTTTTGTTTAAAATGGGGCTCGTTTATATTTGTGAAACAAGGAAAACAAAGGAGGCTCCGAAAAGATAGTTTGATCCAAAGACAGAAATTAATGTAGGAGTACCAAAGTTCGTCAATTGTTATTCTTTGGGAAGTTAATTAGCTGTTCAGAATCATTCTTTACTATACTCTCCCCCGATATACAACACGAGAGTAAAATAAATTTTAATTTTAGAAACAAAATAAGTTTTAGAATATATATTTATTTCAAATTAGATTATTTTTCACACTTCCCTATTTTATACTATCTGTTTCAAAAAAAAAATCTAAAATTATTCAAGACCTGTTAAATTCTCTCTCATTATATATTCCTTTTGTGCTATTATTAAAATTTACTCTTATAATTTTAATTTTTTTTAAACGACATTTGTTATGAAATTTTCGAAATTGATTATAAATGAAAACTCACGTGAATAATTTATAACAATTTCGTTGAGGAGAAATATTTGTTATGAAATTTCCTTGATTATAAATGAAAACTCACGTAAACAAATTTTAAATATTTAATTTTTTTAGCAAAATATTTTTATATTTTTGGAAAAGATAGGGTAATTAGTAAGTAGCCCGGTTGTATAATTAAGTATTCTGTAAATTCTCCTCTCTGTAATTTAATTTAAAGAAACGCAAGGCTTCCCCCTCTATCCCATAAATCTCAGCCCCATCAGCCTCCAATATGGCCTTCTGATCATGACAGCCTCCTCTCTCACACAGCATCGTTTAATTCAGGTTAATCTCTCTCTTTTACCGATCTAAATCTGCATGGATTAAATTGGATTTTATACACACATTACTATTCTATATATTCTGGATAAATTGCATCCACAAGAGAAAGGAAAAAAAAAAGAGAGAGAGAGAGAGAGAGAGAAAGGAACTAAGATTTATGTTTTTTATTTTGCAATTTTTCGATATAAATTACTTTTAGTGCTGAATAATCTATTAGGAGTATTTGTTAGCTGGAATCAAATAATAATAAACTTATAAAAGCATGTGAAAGCTCTCATGCAGTGCATGTATAAATACTGCAGGCCAATAAGATCTGACAAGTCTTAATAATCACTTGGAACGGATCTAATACCTGGAATTCAACCTCTGGAAAATTCTCTTTATTTATTTTTGGCTCTAGACACCTGTCAATTATACATTTTCGGCTTACTCCAACTAATTGTGAAAAAAAAAGTGCAGCCGAGTTGAGTTGAGGGACTCATCAACAATGGAAGACAATGGCGGAAACAAGGTGACCGGAATTCGCCAAATTGTTAGGCTCAAGGAAATTCTTCAGAAGTGGCAAAATGTCACACTTGGTCCGAAGGGGAATAATAATAGCCCATCTAATTTTTCATCACTTGGCGGAATTTCTCCGGCGATTAGTAAGAGGCTATGGGGCTGCAATGTTTATGTCGACTCGGATGAAGACAGTTGCCCAAGCCCGGAACCTCCCCACGATGTTCCGAAAGGGTACTTGGCGGTTTACGTGGGCCCGGAGCTCCGGAGGTTCATCATACCTACTAGTTATCTTAGTGACCCTTTGTTTAAGGTGTTGCTGGAAAAGGTTGAGGAGGAGTTTGGGTTTGATCATTGCGGCGGCTTGACGATTCCGTGTGAGATAGAGACCTTCAAGTACCTGCTTAAGTGCATGGAGAATCATCAAAAGGAGCATAATCGAAATGGCATTGCTAAGTCTCTTCTCATCCGGTCGTAGTTCTGTTTATTTGAAAGAAAATGTTTTCCAAAAAATGTTTTATGAGAAAATGACTTGTGTTGTTTTTAAGGAAAATGACTTGTCGAGTTCTAATTGTCGACCAATTCTGTTTGACCATACTTTCGCTGTCGATATGTGAAAGATTTTATTCTGCATTTTCCTTGAAACAATCCAACAAAGGTAATGTATTCCCTACTTGCAAGATAATGCTTTAAAATCCAAGACAGACCATGTTTTCCTTCTCTAGCACCTGGATCAACTATCATTTAAGCTAATCACATGATGATTATTGATTAATCACAAGATTTCTGATATATTCTTTTCATTTTCATTTGGAATTCTACTCTAGTTAAACATGTAAAGGGTTGGTGATTTTGCAGATGGGAGATCATTGACAGTTGTGGAGTAAATAGCCACTACAGGTCTTACGGCTATTGAAATATTTAGGCTAATTTTCTGGTGTAAAGCAAGTCTTTGTATGCAGAACTGACATTTTCTCTTATTTTTCATCTTTTTGTTGTTGAAATATTGTTGGCGGGGGTAGAATTACCCTTTTATCCTGGATCGTTGGCAAAAGAATGTTGGACCAGTAAGCAATTACTGATAACTTTCTGTCTTGTTTTGAGGGTTTGAAATGTGATATTTGTTTTACGGTTTTACAAAAAAAAAAATTGTGATGTTTGAGATTGAAATTGAAACAAAACATACTTTTGTTCTGCAAGAATACTGTTATCATTCTGACTATTATATGGTTCTGACTTCTGACAAAAGATTTACTGAGAGCATATTATTTTAGGGATGGTATTATCTACGTTCTCTATTTTGCTAAAATACTCAATTCTCTATAATAAAATTACATAATTGTCCTTTGTATAGAATTGTTTAATTATACTGTAAGGGCAATTATGTGATTTTGCTACTGAACATGGTTGGCTTCTATTCGTCTTAAAATGAGATTTTTAAGACTCTGTAAAGTTTAGTGTCATTTCTTTAAAATGCGAAACAAATCAAAATTCAAATGAGATTAATGTGTACTCATTTTGGGAGAAGGGCTGTGTTTATGCGTGTGTGTGTGTGTGTATATATATATATATATATATATATATTCATGTGTGATCTGGAGATAATCACTTCCTCTGTCTGTCTTTAAGCGTGATGCATGTTCTCATGATCTCAACTTGGCGGTGTTAGAAAGCTTGATGAATGAAAGCACTTTGCTTTAACATTAAAATATTGACAGGGAATCATTCTGTTTTGTTCTTAAACGAAAAAGATCAAGACTAAGTTAATTAAAAATTAGGAGGGGCTCCAAGTTAATTAACATCATATATATATATATATATATATATATTGCTTTTGCCGGAGTTGGAATCAAAATGATGAGATCTAGTTAGTAATACTTTATGAATGCTAGAGACTAATCTAGAGAATCATATGAACTCTTCCATGTGACTTGGAGATTTATTGCCTCCTCCGAAACAAAAGTGAATATCTTAGGTTATTATTTATTTCGTCCTAAAATAATAGTTTTGTTGACATTTAAAATATTCTTATTTGTAAAGTCAAGATTTTCCACAAATATAATATATTATCTTTTTGATAATGATAATAAATAACAACAAAATACATTTATGTTTGACATTTTATCATGTTAAAACTCCCCAAATTCATAAAAACTCTTTGAAGTAAAAAAAAATTCGCTATACTTCCGTATTATGAAAGTAAAATTAAAAAATGTGATCACGTTACTTCATTAAACTAAACGCCCCATTAGTTATCATATTTTAAAATATACAGTATATGATACAAAACACATTCTTAAATTTGGTAAATTTGAAAATGTGACATTTTTTTCTTTCTTTTTTTGAGTGGGGGGTGACAATGACTCCAACATACACATTAATTTAAGATCAACAAAGGTTCAAATCTCATAAGAACATAATAATTTTATAATATTAATAATGAATCGGGTGACAATGATTCCATCATGCACATTAATCTATCTAAGATCAATAAAAGTTCGAATCTCATAAAAACATAATAATTCTATAATATTAATAATAGACCAGAGATAAGATTGACAAGACTTTGCATTATTAACTGTATACTAATAAGTCAAATAATTTCACATAAGAAGAAAAAAATAAGAATTCCGCTTAATTTAATCAAAGTAACATTTTACTTCTGAATTGAGGACTGCAATGAATCTTACTAATTCGGCCAACTTATTGATGAAATGTAACTTGATGTGGGCCAAGTATTTGGAGCTTCGACAGCCCAAA
>JAUMHB010033814.1:7878-20663 GCA_032359685.1 Pittosporum tobira | reverse complement strand
TGTGTGTGTGTGTGTGTGTGTGTGTTGTTAAAATATTTTAAAATTTGTGTTTAAAATTATCAAAAAAATTATAATTTTTTTTCTTAAAAACGAAAATAATACTATTATATCGGAATTGTTATTGTGTTATTTATTTTTATTTTCAACGTAATCCATTCTTCTTCTTTTTTTTTTTTTTTTTTGGTACATTCAATGTACTCCATTCATTTACATGAATGTTACATCCATATCTGGTGTCATGTTAAAAACAGATCATTTAATAAACGGTTATAAAGGTTATTCTTTTATTGGTGAAGTGGTATCAGGCCTTGTGTTCCCTATATTAGCTACTGCTACGCATACGTACTTATTATGGTATGATGGGGCTGATGTTTCTTGCGCCAGCTGAAAAGAGAAAAACCACCTGAATATTTATTTTACATTCATTATACATAAAATAATATAAAATAAATTATTTAATAATTTAAATATTTAATTTAAATAATAAAAATATTTATTTTTTATATTATATTAATTATTATATTTTATTTTATTAAATTGATGTACAATAAATGTATAATAAATGTATATCCAGTTATACTCAGCAGAAAAATCCTTTCAACAAACAAATTTATTAATCATCTTTTCCATCATTTCTCACCTCGAACACCATAAATGTCCATTTTGATACATCACCAACTGTTTGACATCTTGGTTAGTCACCAGAAATAACCAATAGGAACAATTTTGGACTTAGTTTGATATAAGAAAAACGTGTTTTAAAAAATATTTTATCATAAAATATTTTTTGAGAAAATAATTTTAAAAAAATGAATTATTTTCTGATATCTAATAGTCAAGCTGAAAATGAAGTTGAAAAGGCATTTTTATATTTGATTTTCAAAATAAATTTAACAATTATGTTATTTTAAATTAATATAAGTATATTTTAGTTTTTTTAATAAGATAAAACTAAGTTCTTACAATGAAAAATTGAATTTATTTGTATGTATGTACAAATTTAATACTATAATATAACAATAAGAATGTACATAATTTATAAGAAATAATTTAATAAGATAGTGGTTTTGAAGATTTTTAAGAATAACAAAATTTAAAATTTAGGAAATATATGTGTATATATAATTCAACATGAAAATATTAATTATGCATATATTGTGAAAATAAAAATAAATATATTTATTTTAAAAATAAATTAAATAAAAAGATGATAAGAGTGATTAAATAAAAATATTATAAATAATGACATAAAGAGACAATACTCGGACCACTTTCCAAAAAATGATTTAAGGATTTAAATCTGTAAGTCGTTTTTCTGAAATAACAAAGGAATTTTCTGTTAACTGAAAAATGATTTCCTGTTAACTGGATTTTCCATGACATACCAAACACGTTTTCCAAAAAATATTTTTCTTAATAAACAGAGGCTCGGTTTCATTCATCTGGCATGCAGAGTTCCAACTTGGAGGCAAATGAAGGCAGTGATCATTGAATTAGGTACTCAATTGATTCAATAAGACTTGACCATAAGCATTAATACATACTCGATCCCTCCTTCACCTAAAGAGGGCTAACATACAATCTGCACAAATATTTAAGAAATGGAGTAGAGAGTGACTTTCATTTTTACGCTTATAATTGAGCATAATTTATTTCTAATTAGAACTCATAAACTTATAGCCAAATGGTTTTAGTTTCTCTCACCTTATACTTTAAATATTATAATTAAGTCATTATTTTTAAGATAAATATTTTTTATAATTAAGTTAGGAGATGGAAAGGTTATATATAGTCGCACTATATACTAGGAGTAATAGGAGGGGGGTGGGGGGGTTGTGTGAGGTGGCAGCGTTGTAACTACATAGAGGCCAAAGAATTCGTTAGGACTGTCTGGAGTGGAGGGTGCTGAATGACCATAGGCACAGGAGGAGTCCAAGGATTATGAATTCCTTATGCTTTTTGAACATGCAGATGCAGGCCAGGCGCAGCAGCCCTATTAATTATTTGCTGGCTGTCAGTCTGTCTGTCCCAGCAGCATCAATATTAATTGCCTGCGGATATATATACACATACATGTAATAGTGTAGACAGACACGTATATTATACTCCTATATTCTACTACTGATCGCTCCCCCAGCTGGCTACAGCACCATACAAACATAGATTTTCCAGATGCTTTAAAACTAGTAATTGCAAACTGCTATAATTAATCAGTCGTCTTTAATCTTTTATGTTACTAATTACTTTACGACTTCATGCATGATATATACTTGATGTATCTCGATCGACATATATCTACGAAAGCAAAACAAAAATATGGACATGATCTCCTCCATATATACGAGTCCCCATGATCAGCAAACATGCGCATAAATATATTCAAAATTATGAAATTGTGATGACAGTAGCATTATTCATGGACGGTATAAATGTTAACTCCTACACACAAATTAACACTCAGTAACGTATGCAATGCACAACACTCTCTAGCTACTTTACAATTGTCTGTTTCACCTTACCTATAGATGAGGACACACACACACACACACACACACACACACACACACACACAAATTCTAAGTATAAGAAAAAAATAAGCCAGTCACATCAAATTTCAAGAAATATATATTTATAAATTTGAAAATATCGGAAAGAGTAAGAGCTCTTCTCAGACATATATGCCTAGGTTAATTTTACTCTCTCTGTCCAAAAAAAAATGAGGCTTGACTCATCATTTTGTCTCAAGCCTCATTCTTTTTTGGATGGATTGAGTATATAGTTAGCAAAATAACAGTATCCAAGACTAATGCTAATTGTCAACTAGGGAATTTTCAAATTTATTTCACTAATTAATTCGGAAAACAAGTTGATACTTCAGAAACAGTTAAAGCTTAACTGATTAATTTGGTGATTCATTTACTTTTTGTACCACTATAATTAATGCATAACCAAACCGCCTCGATCATCAAAGTAAATTGATGAAATTAAGCAGCGCGCAGCATACAGGAAACGATATGGTTTACTGACAATTGTGGCTACAATTGTTGCATTAAGTATTTCTTTAACGGTATCAGGAATTATTATTAGCTATAAGAAACAATAAGTCTCCCTACAGAGGCTACTATACGTACTTTCTTTCTTTTACTGTATATATAATTATTTGTATAGAGGGGATAACATGGTAGTCGATGGTTTCAATTATGGGACTTTAGCCATCTAAACTTGTTCTATTATATATAACCAGCAAATAACCTCGATCTAACCTAGTTCATTCTAGCTAGTCAGCTAGCACACATACATTTTAGCATTGAACATAATTCTGAAAGCAAGAGCCAGGGGATACAAAGAGGAGTGAAACTAGCTATATATATATATACACACGCACACACACACACACACACACACACACACATATCCACTAGTGTATGTTCACAATTAATTCATTATCTATAATGTTGAAGTAGATACTACTTAAACGATAAATATGCCTTGAGCCTAGGACAGCAAGAATTAAAACATATGGATCAAAACAAGGTAGAATTTTGAGAAACAAAATTGACATGATATTAAAGTGTTCCAAAATAAGGATGTAATTAATCATGCCAATAGACATCTCTTCCTGTCCAAAAAGAATTAAAAACAGACCATACCGACAAAACTCAATGTTGGAAAAGAGAGCTAAGAATATGGCAGATTGTGGTTTGCTTACTTATCATAAACACACTTCATTTTAAAACTCAGAGATAAATTTTTAACATGACAACTTCTAAGGAAAACTTTACTTTTACATACCTATCCTTATCATTAGTTAGACTAATAGTAATGACATATTTTCAGAAGTTCATGTTACTTGGTAGGGTAAAACTAAAAAATGTATCCAATTTTACAACGGATTGAAAATTATGGAACGGAGGGATCGAGTAACATCTATAGAGCTTGTGATTGTTTATACATTTAAATGTCAAGGATGAAATTAAGAGAATGAAAAAGGAAAAGAAAATTCGAAGTATGCTAGTATATTAAAAAGTAAATATGTGGAGAGCCGATCAGTGGATACAGTCAATCATCTCGTTTAGCTAAAGAGAATGGCAGAACACTAAAATTCAACCAATAACAAGCTTCAAAAGAACAGACCATAACTGATCCTCAGAGGCAATCACAAATTAACTACTATAAACATTTCTCCACATATATATGCAATATTATCATATCTATAGTTACATTGATGAAGATGCCTCCAGCATAGAACAATTACAGTAAAGTAAAGGAGAAAGAGTTCTAGTAAAGATAATAATGCCAAAACTCATTAGCATTTTTATATTATTGCAAGTTCTTCCAAGACTAAGTATGAATATGTATATGCTGGTAAGAATTTAATGGATTTGTATGCAATGAAACCTTAAAAGATTTATTTGGCCGGGAGGATGGAATCTGTGTAGAGAAATCGAGATTTATCCAAAACTAGCTATTTACAGTCCCGCAGGTCAATTTTAAGTTCTTCCTCCAAGTAATGTATGACTTCCACTTCCAGTTTTACCTCAACGATCACATGTCATGTTCGGAAACAAAGAGTGCAAGTTAAACAAATGATAATGATATACTTTTTGTCCTCCATTGCACCAAAAAGTAAATAAATACATGAAAAAACATAGGGATTTACTGTGTAAACAACTAAGAGCACGGGTGTACACAACCAAAGCTCGGTCGGATACCATGCATGTTAAGTGATTGACCAATTTTAAGTTGTTAGGATACATGTATAGGATATATATATATATATATAACTAACTACTGTATAAAGGGACAGAAAAATACCTTTGCAGTAGTAATAATATAAAAGCTCCATCCATATCCTTAATTAATCTGCACAAAATCTGGGAGCATACAGTAGTAGTAACTAGGGGAGGAGGCGTGCTTAACCAAATTAAGCAGCTGGCAGTCGATGAGAACATCCAAACGTTAAATAATACAGTAAATGAAAACAAAAGAGAAGAAAAGAAGCTATACATAGAATAGCCATATAGGAGCCCTATACTCTCTCTTCAATTCCATGAGTTAATTTTTAAGCCTACACCGCCCAAATATATACCGTCTGTACTAGTACTTGTGCTACTACTACTGAGGCAAAAAGTCAGCAAAAGTTTGTTAGCAAAACATAGAAAGTGAGAGATGGAAACACAAGAGTGAAAAGCAAAAAAGCAGTTCGTAAAACCCAAGACATTAAAGAAAGAAGCTAGCTATCTAGAACATAAAATCTACCATCTCTATACGATAATTAAAAATATGTATATAAATAGTGAAAATGTATATACTTATTAGTTACACAAAATCTAAAATTCGATGATCAAGGTAAGAACAAGTACTGGAAGCTAGCTCAGGTCTCTCTCATCTGAAAATTTCATCTAGCTAGGGAGATCTAATTCGATCTTCATATATATATATATATATATATATATATATATATGAATTTAAAGTCTTACTACTATGTAAAAATACCTGGAATATACATATAAGTAACTAATTATGTAACTTGAAATGCAATCTTATCAGTGGCATATATGGCAGTACCGGATATAATCTCCGAAATGCATCCTCCCTCCATGATATTGAATTGATGATGATGCTTTAATAAAATTCTTTGACAAATTAAGCACCCCACCAGCACTGGAATGGATTGAAATATCATTTAAGCTTTCTCAGTGTCCAGCATTTAATTTCATCTCTAGATGACTCATAATCAACGCAAAATAATTGGGGATCCAACTGTAATTGATGGATGATACATTCTTATCCTCCAATCAATCATCTCTCTGGGGCCATGTGTGGGTTGCTTAAATATCCAAATCAAATGGCATGGATGATTTGCCTTTGTTGATCAAGTGGGCGGTATTGAGTGTTGTGGCGGCTGTGGCGGTGTAGGGACTTAATTGGAGGTAAGGAATATTGGCAGAAGAAGAAGAAGAAGAGTTACTATAAGGAGGAGGAGGAGGTGGAGGAGGAGGAGGAGGAGGAGGAGGAAGCATAGCAGTAGAAGTAAAATTATAATTGTAGTAACTGTTGGTATATTGGTCGGAGTGTAAGCTTGGGTGAGCAATGGTGGTAGTGGCCGAGGAGGAGGAATAGGAAGACAATGTGTTGCTGTTGTTGTGTGATTCAAAAATAATGTCCTCGGAATTAGAAGAATCTGGACAGTCCATGTTTACTCCAAATAGCCTTAGTCTCTTAGATGCAGCAGCTTTCTTTTGGACCACAGGCACCGAATCGAATACCACCGTGGGCTCAAATCCACTTCCACTCAATCCTTGGGCTTGCTCAATTTCATCCTGCTGTTGTTGTTGTTGATATGGGGCTGCTGATGATGATGACCTGAAACAAATTACGGAGCCTGAAGGAGCAACTGGGTGGAGGCCAGTACTCCTCATGTAATTGGTAGGTTGCTGAGAATGAGATAGGGGATGGGGATGAGGTAGCAGCAAGCTGTGTGACGAATACTGGTCCCGATGGTAATTGGGATGAGGATGATGATGATAATATTGAGCCGCCATAGGCTGTTGGTTGTGGTGCTGCTGCTGTTGCAACAACCAAGGATTCCAAGCAGCAGTTGCAGTAGCAGGATGATGCATATGATGGTTACTTGAGGAGCGTTGGAAGTACTGGTGCGGAAGGGAGAGACTGGCTGCTGATGACCCCAGTAGGTGGCCGTGGTGGTCAGAGGAGGAGGAGACGGGTGCATCGGGGCGGCGCCTCCAGTCGATGAACAAACGGTCCCTTCCAAACTCACCAACACCACGCTGGAAAGACACAATATCACCTGCATCCAGCTTCTTTTCCTTGACAAAGCGGCTCCAGCCTTTGGTCATGACGTAGCTCTGGCTACTGTTCCAATATGAGTAACGGAACCGCCACGGCTTCCCGTTCCGATCCTCGAAATTCAAAAGGAGTCCCTTGTCGTTGGTGGAAGAGTCTAGTGGGAAATACTTCTCGGCGTGCTGTTTGGGGATCACCAACCGATTCAGCTTTCCGACGTCGCTTGGTGTCACAACTTTATCAAACATATGTTCCCTCTCCACCACTACTATTTGCCCATCTCCTCCTCCTCTTCCCGTCGCCGTCCTCCTATCAACATCACCATCCTCACCACCGCCATTAATGTTATCTATCATCATCATGGTTGCTGATCTTTCTATCTCCTGGTTGCTGCTGCTGGTAGTAGTAGTAGTAGGTAAAATCATAAGCAAAATAGGGACTTTGCGCTGGGAAAAAAGAAACATCAAAAACTGAGTGACGATAAGAAAAATTATGGGGCATACCGTTTTTGAAACTCACCATCTGGTGCTGCTGGTGCTCTGCTGCCTTTGTTGTGCAGTGCATCCCATCATGAAATTCATTGTTGATGATGATAATTAGATCTGTGGATCGATCCTGATCAACTTTCGTCCCACCAAATAATATATATTATTAGATCTACTGCCTACTATATAGATGGGTGACTATATGTTTGTTCTTACCTCTAGTAATCTGATTGAAGAAAACCTCAATCCTTACTACTATCAGATGGAGTGATCAATTAGTTGGCTAGGGTTTGGTAGAAAATAAGATAGGAATATGTAAGGACCCAAACAAACTTAAAGAAGAACAATAGGAACTCTCCCTCTATACCTATAACAAATTAAGGGGAGAGCTAGGGTCGTCGGTGTTTTTACTAATTTTGACCCACTAACACCTAATAACTAACTAGATATATAGATATACACCCATGGATGCTTTTAATCCAAAACCCCAATGGTACTTCTTCTTCTTCGTCTTCTACTACTAGTTGACCTTAGAGAGAGAGAGAGAGAGGAACATAAAGGGAAAGGGTTATAAATTGGAAATTTTGTAAGTGGATGCCTCCATGGAAGCTTCCCAAGTTAGGCAATTTTCCTTGAATAAAAATATTCTTCCGCCAGATATATACAGAGAGAGAGAGAGAGAGTTCTTATATGTAGTGAAGGAGGGTGAGGGGTTCGAACCCAAAAAAAAAAGAAAAAAAGAAAAAAAAAAGAAGGGTGAGAGGGGCCCATTAATTATCTGGTTGGGCTCATGTGAACTTGTCCCTGTCGTCTTCCTGGGTGGTAAGACATAATTTTTCGTTAATTCTTTCATTTATTAATAATAAGGCAAGCCTTCAAATTAATTAAAAGAAAACTGAAACTGAAATAATAACAATAGTATTAACAGTAATATATACCAGATACTAGGTAGCTGCTGCTGTTTTAGTAGAGCACGAGCTCCTAATCCTATTTGAAAATGATCGAGTATGAAACTAGCTTGGGCGGTGTAAATAATCAAGTGGTAGTGGTATGGTATTCCGCCTGTTTTATTGTTAAAAGTAATGTTATAAAAATTAATATATGCATTAACAAAATATACATAAATTAATATATTAAATTGTAATTAGTAAATGTTTGATTATATATAAAATGTATTTGTTATTATAATCAATTATAATTTGACACGTTAATTTATATAAAATTTATTAGTGTAACATTATTGTATTGCTAATAATAATCTAATTAAGCATAAGGGGCACGTAGATATAAATAAATAAAATACATATAACAGTAAATTAGTTATGGTACATATACATAACTAGCTATCCGTAGCTTTGTAGTCTGTAGAAGACGAGATATATGTATATATAATACACACACACACGTACTGTACATAATTAAGCTAGCCAGAGTTCAAAAGTATACTGTGCTGTGTTATGCAGTTACACTATATATCCACAAAAAGATTGGCTCGTCGGATTTTAGTCTAGATTTGTTATGATCAGTCTTTATTTGAAAAAGATCAAGTTGGTCTTTTTAGTTAATCAAATCAGTCTTTAACCAGGACCGGTCTAAAGACTGACCCAGACCAGACTGGTTTTCAAGCTAATCTTTCTCCTAATACGACGATTTATTGAGGTTTTTTGGTCTTTTGAAAGTTCGACTCAATCCTAACTGATCCAAACTTTGACCAGACTTTGACAAGACCAATTATGGTCTTAACATTGGTTCTCAAACTTTTTGTAAATTTCTAATTTACACTATTAGATATTCTTTGTGTTTTGAAAAGGAGAGTACAAATTTAATTTATTTTTATTTTAAAAAATATTACAATACATATATTAATATAATTTTAAAATTTATATATTTCTAATATTAATTTATTTAATCTAAAAATTATTTAAATTTATTTTTTCTTATTTTTTTAATTTATATGAAATAAATATTTATAATTTTTTAAAAGAAGAATGGAGTATGTCCATGATAATAATATTCAAGGCAGCAATTCATGTGCTCTTTCGAGCTAGCTACCATACATGATTATACTACTCCACTAGCTTATACTACTCCTCTAGCATATACTATATGTAATAATAATTAAGTGGTCCAGCCTATATGTCGTTAAGTTACTAGCTACTACATTACTTTTTCAGTTTACCGCTATGCAACTACTTGTATATCATCCATGACTAGTATATCGGTAAACAGCAATCGAGATTAATTTCACATAATTTATATAAGGTTATTTTAAATATAATTTATTATTTAATAATTTAACCTTTTAATTATTAAAATTTTGTAAAAATATTAGTATGCATAATTTTTTATTCAACTTTTATTCGTACACCTATTAATTTGTTATTGGGAGTTTTGATTCTGAGGGTAATGGACTGCTTCTTTAGAAGAAAAAATATATATATGGCAAGTATTCTGATAATTGACATGGCCAGTAAGAATTCAAATCATTCGTCTCATCATTTAATTTATCATTTGTCATAACTTTAATTTAACGATTATTTATATTTTTTATTTATTAATGATAAGCCTTAATTAATGAGGTGATTTAAATTTGACCATTAGATGAAAGTGGAACACCTAGGACTTGTTTGGTAGTCTTTTTTAAATCGTAGTTTGCAGGTTAAATTCAACTTTAAATTTTTGTTAAAATTGAATTTAAGCTGCAAACTCAATTTTTTGAACTTAAATTTAATCTATCACAGACTACTAAATATGACATTTTATTTCGTTTGAGTGTTATAAGCTCACAACATTTTTACCAAACGTGCACATAATGGACTAAAGATTGGGACAAAAAATTTAAATTTGCCCCATAATGAATCTAGATTCCCTGTTCTACTCTATGTTTCATATTCCGTTACACTCCATATTTAGTTTGTTAAGTCGATCTATTTAAATTTATTTTAATATTTTCAAATAAATAAAAATTTAAAATTATATAAAATATATATATATGAAATATAACAGAAAATATAAAAATTAGTGTCACATAAGATTTGGAAGTAATGGCCTTGAAAGTCAAGCCTGCAATGTGAAAAATGTACGTGGCTATATTTTCATTATTAATAAAGTAGTAGTATACAATGATGTAGGCAACGATCATAGAATTATACAAATAAAAAAACAACAAAATAAATAAATAAAGTTGCTGGGAGAGGCTAGCTACAACTCATACGTATAGTTGGAGGGAGAGGACCACCTAGTTTTTAGGCCACGCTCGCTCTTATGGCCCATGGGTTTGGGGGTAATGAAAACGATAACAGAGCAACATTTCGTAGAGAGGTGGTGGCAAATTTCGACACTACAATGCCCAGGCCTCTCTTTCTTGCTGTCGAAAAAGGCATGCCATGCCGTCCTCTCTCTCTCTATCCCTAGCTACTCAATAGCTTTGGCGTCCCATTGCATTATATACCATTTCTGTACGTAATATACCCGGTACCACTGCATTCAATCCAATTTGTTTTACTGGTTTTCACTCCAATATAATTTGGTGAGCAGGTTAATAAATTAATATTGACATAATACTTGTTAGTAGATGCTCATTAAAAATTTAAAAGTGAGTTGAAGTCCTACATTAAGAACATGCTAAAAGAATTAGCGGTTAATATATATATATATAAAAGAATAGATCAAATCTATTCATTTAAATTTTTAAGTCAAATATGGTGTTCTAAACATGTGTATTAATGTTTTATTACTTTGCATGTATCGCATTCGAAAGTGGAGTACTAGAAAACATAAATGTATTACCTCATCAATTGTATGGGAGAATATATATATGTGGTTAAGACATGGGTGGCGTAAACCCTAAATCCGTAAAGTTATAATCGTTTTATAGCATAGAATAAGAACTTAATTTGTCTGGTGATATATCAGTTAAATGAGAAAAAAGATAATGATTAATATACATGAACATGCCTTATACCTAGATATTAACTTAAATTTTTAGGTCAAAGTGATAATTAATACGAATATGCATATTAATGATTTATTAGTGTGTATGTCATCCGCAAGCTCCCCTTTTCTCCCCACCAAGTGGCATCAGAGTTCGTGGTGAAATACTGAACCAAACAAGAGTTCACAAAAAAAGGTAGAGTACCAAAAAAATGTGGATGTATTAACCTTCATCTATGTATGAGGGAAGATGTGATTAAGACGGGAGGGGCTTTTAAGTAGGTGGCAAATCTAAATTCTTAAAATCATAAACTTACCCCGGAGTAAAACCTTAATCTAGTATATGAACCTCTTCAAGACACACGATAAATGTTGAATTCTCAATAAAAATGATTCTCTCTTCCCGATGACTCTTGATGGACTTCTTAAAGTGGTTTTCGGGAATTGAAAAAGCAAAGTCTTTTAGTGGGGAGAGCTCTTGATGCGATGAAATTTTTTGTAATGGGTAGATTAATTGTTAAGAATTCACAAATGAGTTAAAATCTCATATCGAAAATAAATAAAATAAATAATTGATTAAAATATGTATGCGGTCTTTAGACTTGCTGGTGGGCTTAAGCGTTTAGGTAAGGTGGGGTTGATTTAAGTATTTAGGTAAGGTGAGGTTTCAAACGTGTATTAATGCTTCATTTGTGCACATTAGTGCATTAATTAATTATATTTTGTTATGTTTGGTCTTGAATTTCTGTTAATTGGATACTTTTGTTGACCCAAATTGAAATAAATTTTACGGAAATCCGAAAGGTGAAAAAAAAATTAAATAATAAAAAATAATAAGAAGCTCCCGCTGTATATACCTATTTTTGTTACTATAGTTCCGCTTAGATATTCTCATCTTTAACCAATTTCATGAGATTGTGAAATTGAATGTATTTGAGAATTAGATTGAATGTTTTTTACACATAAATATTGTAATATACAAATTTTGATATAGTAAGATGTCCTGCCTCTATCCTTGATTTTTTTTCAATTTAAATTTTTACATAAATTATTATATCTTTTTTTATTTATTTTCGTTTGATTTTGTCTTTGTTATAACTTGACTATAACATATTTGACACTTTATTTAGTAATTTAGTATCGAATAATATCATTTTGTAGCATAACAAGACTCACAGTAAGAAATCCGAACTCAGTCCTTAAGGCTTGGGGTCGTCCCGTCGGACGGGTTGGTCGAGGGCGCGAAAGATTGCAACCTAACTCATGTAAATTAAATAGATTCCTAAAATGAATAAACAATCTTCGCAGCATGTTGACTGTTAATCTTTTGTTGGCGCAATCTTTTTGGAGGTTAGAATATGTATCCCACCTCCCCCATTTGACGCTACATCTGGTTTGGCTCTAGATTCCGCAAACAAAATTATATGTTTTTTTTTGTAATAGTTTATTGAACGTTTACGGATTATAGAATTTAAACGTAGTAAAAAAAAATAAAAATTTAATAGATTAAATATAAATTTATAAAACTAAATTTATAATTATAATTTAATTTTAATTTTA
>JAUMHB010033803.1:0-10866 GCA_032359685.1 Pittosporum tobira | reverse complement strand
AAAAAAAAAATTGCAATAATTATAAAATGTTACAAAATTAAAATTAGACAAACATTGGAAGGTAAATTATAAAGGTTAAATAAATAAATAAATACACCAAAACAATTTCGCAGGGGTCCTCGTCCTTTTATTAGTAATACAAATAAATACATTGACAGCTAAACTAATGAATCAGTAAAACTCAATATCGAATGTTTTATTAGTAAAAATATTAAATATTTAATAATGTGTGAACATCTTTTAGACGATTCAATGAAATATTTCTCAATAGTAAATTATTAATTGTTCTGAGATGCTCATACAATCACGCGTAGTGAAACTTCTTCACCATGGAACAATAAATTTTTTATACAAGGACAACACCATCTTTTCCCTTCAACTGAGCTGATGAACTGCACCCGATAAAGAATCTCGTGAAACCTGGACACCACACTCCCTAATCCGTACCGTACAACACACACACCCACTTGCACACAATTCCATCCTCCATCTTTCAATTTTACAACAATAATCAACAAACATTTGAGCACACGTCTTGAAATTGCAATAGAGCTTCAGTATTCGAATAATATCCTCCAGATTTTGATTGATCAAAAACTCCCGCATAATTTCTTCGCTTCAGCTCCCCTCTTTCCCAAATCTTCAGAACATACCATCAGCTTCGTCAACATGTCACCACACCAGAGTTTTGTAGCATCAAACTGTCATTTTATTTTTCTTTTCCCCCCCTTTTTGCTGATAGAAAAGGTTCACCACAATATTATACGGACTGGAACCAAAGACCTTGCACTAATTTGGGCCAAGGGACAAGTAAGGGGAACCAAGACAAAAGGGCCAACTCTTGCAATCCAAAATCATTAACCAAGTAACATTCTCTTGTCTGAACTACAAGAAATGCATGGAAGCATATCGGCAGATGCAAAACAGCCAAATAATATGTCTATGCAAGTCATGAACAAGAACATCCTCACCACCATAAGGTGAATTCAAATAACTTGACTTTAAACTAAGACCTCAAGAAGAAAAAAACAAAGAAAAAAGAGACTTGACCAACTACGATCACATCATATGTACCAAAATACTAACCGAAGTTCTTATAATCATCACAGAACTTAACTTTAAACTAGTTGCTACCTATTTGAACACAATATCCTCGGACCTTAGTACACACAATCTCCACATATGCACATTTAATAGATGAACTAAAGCAGTGCATAGCTTGGTTTCTAAAAATTTGGGAGTAACCAAAGAATCAACAACATACTTGAGCAAAGTTCACAAATGAGAAATGAGAGAAAAAAAAAAAAATAAACTGAATTTAGCATGATCCTAAACTTACAAAAACAAGCAGTTCCCATATAAAGATTGTATCGCTAAGAGAAAAATCAATTAAGAGCATTGGCTACAACCACAAAGCTATTCTGTTTATCACATACACATACATAGCTTGTTATTCGATTCATCGATACATAAGCCACTACATTCTTCTCCATACCAGAATTTTTATTTATCTAGAAGATCCACATACAGATGAGTACTGAAAGTGACCAGCAACTACATACGAATCCTCAATTTCATTTTCAATTATAAGTATACAATTACAATTTTCAGATAAAGTAGCACCACCACAACGCTAGTTCATGGGTTTTTGAAGCGTTCCCATTCAGTGTAACAACAGATTATCATCATGACAATCAGTTACTTAGTTACACATAAATCCTTCGGGTCTTTATTTTATTGTACTTGCAACTTATAGGAAAACTAAAGTGGGAACGCATCAATGCAAGTCATGCAGTTTCCCCCTTTTTTTATTAAAAAAAAAAAATCTACAAAATGGAAAAAGATACCTGTTTGGTGTAGATGGAGATTATCATAATCCGAATATAACAATATAGTTTCAAAAATCTGCTTGAGGGTTCTCCTTGAAGATCAAAAGATTCATTTAACACATCTAAAACATGCTATTCACCCCCCT
The DNA here is from genome assembly GCA_032359685.1 of Pittosporum tobira. NCBI lineage: Eukaryota > Viridiplantae > Streptophyta > Magnoliopsida > Apiales > Pittosporaceae > Pittosporum > Pittosporum tobira. The sequence goes on along the minus strand of JAUMHB010033803.1, from coordinate 8,891 downwards.
TAAACATTTGACTTTTACTGATTCTTTACCCGTTAACAACTGGTTAAGGTATAATTTGTACAAGTTGTAGCACACAACAGTACCACCTAAACATAAGAACTATTAAGTATTAATATATGGTTCAATCAAATAAGCAGGCAACAAACAGGACACATCAGAGATGTCCCAATGACATGTCCAATATAACGCAAGATATTTTCGACCCTCGCTATTGTTAATCTTGAGTTACAGAAAAACATAGAAAGCTGGCAATAAAAAATGGTGGATTCATTCTTCTCCAAATACAGAATAAAAGGCGCAAGAAAACCTCATGACAAGTTCAGCTTTTCAACTTTTGCAAAAAGATAAAAAATGAAAAACAACTCAAAAGCCTAATCAGCCCTCGTGCACTGCGAAATTGGACGTCATCAAGCCCCCATGCAATTGGAATCAGACCATCACAAAGCAAACATACAGGTCCTACTGACGATTATATATGAACGGCATTTGGGTGAGTGTGTGTGTGTGTGTGTGTGTGTGTGTGGGGTTGGGGGGGCGGCGGCATTAATCTGATATTATATATGAACGGCACTATTGACATTTCACGTTTAGTCTAACGGCGTTAAGTGTAACTTAACAGTTTCACTTAACCTTAAAACCATAGATGGTTAAGTGTCGAGTTTTAAACTTCAGGTGGTCAAGTGAAAATCGGTCCAAAACCACAAGGAGTTAAGTGAAGCTTACCCTAATTTTTTAAAAACTTTGGAAGAAAAAGATGATATAACTGAGAATTCTCATTTTTTATATTCACACTAAACAAATAACAGCAGCATTGTAAAGCAACAGTCGCAGACATTATTTTTAAATAATGAAACTTTAAAATGAAGTTCCGAAAATCTCCAAAAAAAGTTGCTTAAGAAAGAATGGAATCTAATACACCACGAGTAAGTGGTGGGGAATGATTATCCATCAAAGATCGAGGTAATATTAATAAGGTAATGTAAATAATCTAGCAACCAACAATGAACAACTCCTAGTAAAATTGTATCAAAGAACTGGGACAAAAACCGTTTAGGAATTCAAAAAAGTAAAAAGAACCACATCTCTTCGAAGTACAGCATATTTAGACTCCAAACTAAGTCTAAGAACATAACAACCAGAGCACATAATCCACAACTTATGAGCAGATAGATTGAAGCAGCAACAAGGGCACAATAGTCCATTTATCAACCAAAGATTCAATCTCTGCTAGCATGTAATCACCACAACCATTTAAAGCATTTGCGCCCAAGAAGCTCTCAAAAACACCTGAACCAAATAAATATATTAAATCTATCATATAGTAATGGAAGTGGTAAATGCTTTCGGGATATCAAATAACAGTATACCTCCGGAGTTTTAAAAATAAAAAATAAAATAATAGTACAACAAGAAATTGCATCAAGCATAATGCAGGCACTGAATAGCTAGGCTTGAAATCAAACTAAAATAAGCAACAAAAGGTGCAACATATAAGGAAACAACATGGAGCATCTAGCTATGCAAAGAAGTAATAAGGGAAAAAAATTACAGTAAAATATTAACTGAACTTGCATGTGAAACCAATGGTTACCTCAGTAATATGGGGGAAGGCCCGGATACATCCCGCCAGGTGGAACCCTTGCACCAGATGGCTGCACCTGTGTTTGGTACCCAGATGACGGCAATCCATAATTTCCACCATCGTGGTATCCACCAGCTCCAGAAGGCATTCCAAGAGAACTTGGTGGCATCCTATACATAGAGGATGCCAAATTATTCACTCCACCATATTCACCAACCCCACCAGAACCACCATACTGTGAACCACCACCACCGACCCCATATCCACCACCATACGGAACATGCCCTGGTCCCTGATTCCCAAACCCAGCACCAATACCCGAATTCATGTGCGAATTTTGATGTGAAGGTGGCATGGGTGGCCCACCAGCAAACCCACCACCAACACCATGAAACCCACCATACCCGGATTTCATTCCCCCAGGCAATCCATTAACATTGCCCGGAACTCCAGCTGGAGTTTGATTAGGCAAATTACCAGGCCGACCCTTCTTTCCATCAGTTGCAAACTTACAGTTCACTTGGTGACCATCAATGTTCTTGATTGGATCCACAAGCGAAGCCCTAGCCCCTTCCTCAGTCTTATAAACAAAAAAGGCATAACCTTTGGCCTTCCCCGCCTGCTTATCAAACCCTAACGGCCCTTCTTCGATTTCCCCAAAAGAAGAAAATTGATCTAACAATCTCTCACTAGATATCTCAAAAGGCACGTTCCCCACATAAATTTTCCTCAAAGAAACATCAACCCCGCCTGTGGGACCCGTATTTCCGTTGATGGCAAGCTGGGTAACAGTTATTCTACCATCAATTTTCTTATTAGGTTCTTTAAGAGCCAAAACAGCGCCATCTATGTGCTTAAAAGTGACAAAGCCGTAACCTTTTGACTTACCACTGTTCTTGTCGGTGATTACAACACCTTCGGCTAGGTCGCCGAAGGCGGAGAAGATCGATTTGAGTTTTTCGTCGGTAGTTTCCCAGCCGAGGCCGCGGATGAAGAGTTTGCGTTGGGCAGGATCATTGTCGGCGATGGAGCGGACGGCAGATAGGGTAAGCGGGTCGCGGGTGAGGGAGGATTGAACGATGTCGATGAGCTGGTCTTTGGTGAAGGGCTCGAGGATTTTGCGAAAATCTTGTGGGGTCAGTTGTGGCGACGCGGCGTTTGAGAAGGGAACGACTCCATTCTCGTCGGTTTTGCGTTTCTTGGAGACGTCCATGGGTTGAAACTTGAAAGCGTGTGTCACAGACGGTAGGCAAGCCTTTAACAAGTGAGACACTGAAAATCGTGAACTTCTATCTTGCACAAAACCGGGTAGAATATTGTTCATATATATCGCGTGACCTTTGTACCAAACGCAACCGTTTCGATGCTCCAAATCCAAAGTGGAAACGCAGATATAAATTCGTTTCTCTTCTATTATTTCCATAAACAAGAAAAATACTACGTAATAAAATATTCTCTCATTTAGAATTAGAATTAATCAAATAATCTTGAATTTTATAAAATTATAAAATTATAAAATTAACTTATAATATAATTTTATTATAATTTTAAGAAAAATATATGATAATATTTTATTATAATATAATAATATTTTATATCAAACAATTTAAATATTTCTAATTTTGGATATATATAGATATATATTATATACAATTTAATTAAAAAAAATTATAATATTAAATATTATAAATATTTTTAATTTAAAATTAGAGAGAGTAATAATTAATGACAACGTAGTATTGGGCTTGACTGTGTAAGTTGTACTTTTTCTTATACTTGTGTGATCAGGAAATAATATCTTCAAGTTACTGCCCATTTGATCATTAGAGTTGGGCTTTACAAGGAAGGGCTATTGGGCTTGGGTTAAGTGATGTGTAATTTATTGGGCTACAACACAAAAAAAACTTGAAGACTTTGAAACTATATGAAAGCAGTCTCTTTTAGTTTTGAACTAATATCATGTTTTGAAGAAAATAATCGATGACTCACTATTAAATATTTTATCTTATAAAACATTAAGTTATTGATCATTCTTTCACGCAGAGATCAAGTAGATTTTGTTGCTTCAAAAAAATAAAAATAATACTATAGATTCTATTTACATGTATATTTATTTATAAAGTAAGAGGAACGGTTTGAAACTCTGTCAAGTTAAATGACAAAAATACTTACAAATTTTAACTCAAAATTAACTTCTAATAACTTCTCTCTTATTTTTTTAATACAGATTCATTTTATTTTAAAAAAATTATCTCGTACATGTAAACGCATGTGCCTTTTATTCTAGTTTCTTTTAAGCACCATCAACACAATGCATTGGGAAACTAATGCTTAATTTCAACCATGTACAAAAGTAAATTATTACACATAAAGTGCAATTAAAATGGAAACAAACAGCTTGTCTTCCCTCTTTGGAGAAAATTCTTTCATTTTCCATTATATAAGAACAACATAGCCAATGTGAAATAACTTGTTTTGAAATTTGTATGTCGAGTACATTCTAATAAGGTAAACTCTTAGAACTTGAACTAATGACCAAGTACTTGAGCGTAGACGAACCTTCATCACCATTGGCGCGACGAGTAATTATTTCCATATTCTTATACAAACTTTGTTTGACCATGTTCTTCATCAACTTCTCCCCTTTGCTCGCCTCTTTATGATTTACCGGCGAACCCATTGACAATCTTTGCATCTGTGGACCAGAATGAGGCCCCACTTTTGTCTGTCGTTCATCTTTAAACCATTGTAGTAATCTTGACGCCCTTTTTTGTGCCAAAGGGCTACTTAACAATGACACTTCAAGAAGAACCGGAACAATTCCTGCCTCAGCCATTTTCAATCTTTGCACAGAGCTCTGATGTGCTAAGATCATCAAAATATAGGCAGATAATTCTTGACTTTTCGGATATTCCTCCCATGTCAACATCTCGATTAAGCTCTCGGGCACCATTGGATTAATTTCCAATGCTTTTTTTCCCATTAGGGTTACCACCAAGTTTCCTAAAGTAGCAAGTGCTTTCTCTGATGTTTCCTTCCCTGATGAGAGTTTCAAGAGATTGTTGACTACCCCATTGGACACTAAAGTCCCTGCATTGTCTAACATATTGGAAAGATTGTACAATGCGCCCAAACACAACTGTTTTGTGTCATGACTTGAATTTGATTCAAGAATGGAGGTCAAAAATGGAACAATTTTCGAAGTGTCTAGTGGGTATTGGCTGTTAGCTAAGGAAGATAAGGACATGATTAGTTGTGCAAAATCATGCCTCGTCTGTTCTTCGAAGACACCGATGTTTTCGGGCAGTTTTGATAAGATTCCAGCCTCCATGATGAGAGCTTTGTTCCTGGAAAACCAACAAGAGATGAATTGAAATCATTAACAAAACAAAGCCCATTAAAATAATGTGGGCTTGAAACCTAAAATGAGGACAATTATTAAGGGGAGTTACAAGCCATAATTGCCATTTCTTTGCACAGACTACTTGAAAACTGAAAAACAAAAATAGAAATAAATGTTGTCAGAGAGCATAGGTACATCAATAATAGCTTAATATAGTTTTTGAACATCAACTTGAATTAAAAATTTAACCTGATGGTTCTAAAATCTATCATTGTACATTATTGATTTAATCTTACAATGAAGAATTGATGCTCGCATAACTTTAACAAGTCTCTAACTATGAAACAATGGGACCCATAACAACTCAAAGAAGAAACATTATGAAAATGACAAGTCACCAAGATTCGAAAAATCAAGATTTTTGTTGGAGTGCGAATGTGAACACATGTACTTTTTTCCTTGCTATATTATTCAAAGCTATAGGATATCTAAACAACTACACTAAAATCTCATGAAATATAAATGAAGTCCTTAAAAAAATAAGTTCAAAGTCTCATGCCTATACCAATTATATCCTTAAATAAATAAGTTGTCTGCCTAACTAGTGTTTTTGCCACCTACAATTCCTCCTACCCCCATGTAGTATAGTGGAGAGTCAGCGCACCTTGTGGCCCCATGGTTCCATGTATAATTTAATCTTTAAAAAATTAATTTTTGTCTCCTAACAAAGATTTTTGAGTTAAATATTATTACATACAAGCGGAGTGACATTTTGGTAATTTGTAATTTATTTAAAAGGGTGACGCCAAAAATGTGAGAGTGGTTTATCATTCAGTATCACATTCATAGATTGCTAGTGGACCAATGGTGATGGCACATTAGTGATGGTCCATTTGGACAAATGTTTGTTTGAAGATAATAATCAAGTTGACCTAGCTACTCTATCCTCCAGCTATGTTTAGCCATTCTGGGTTTTTCTTGCAATGATTTTGCTTTCTAGTTTCTCTACCAATAAAAATGATAAATCTTATTTTTGGATGGTTACAAATCAGTGATCTTTTTTGACGACAATTATTCATTATATGACCTTTTTGCTAGTAATAAGTCCACTTTTACCAATCAACATACTATATAAATAAAAAAATATTAAGTCTATTATCTCGGTGACGGTCATCTAATGTTTAAAATAATTAGGTGTTTAAATTTGATTAATCTCCAATTATAAATATTTAAACATTAGACTCTCTCTCTCTCTCTACGATCTAAATGAGAGTACTCACGACAATCGCATAAACATCAAATTAATTAAGATGAATTCTTATGAGAATTGTAAATATGTTGTATCTACAAGGAAAAATAAGACATAACTATTTAAAATAAAGTATAACTGGTAAAATATGGAATGAAATTTTACGTTTCTTAGTTCTTTTTCCTTTTCCAAGACTTTTGATATGTAAAGTGAAAGTGTATGTAAAGTTCTGTTCTAAAAAGTATCACTTAATTTTGATTAATTTTCAAATAAATTTTAAATTTTTTTCTAACATTTAAATTAATTACACATTTAAAATTAATTAATTTCGTCTATACCCAAGTAATATTTGGCTAAAATCGTAATCATTTAAACGCTGGACCATTTTTTTACCTCTTAAACATGTCTACCTATTTTTAAAATAAAGTCAGGGGATTGTGGGACCTAAACGATTCTTGGACAAACAGAGTAGCCAAGAATTTGGGGGTTCCGGACCTAATTCGGGCAGAAACCCAAAGTCAAAACTGGTCACTGACCTCCACGTTGGATTACAATGTTCTGATAAATTCGTTACGATCCCATTTAACCATCAGCAAAAATGCCCACATTATTAGAAACTAATTTAAATTGCATTCTTATCAATTGAAATTCTGTCATTTTCTAAATGTTATTGATATTAATAAAAGAAGACGCGGGAGATGAACAAATATTTACGTAATTGCATAAATATAAATATTTTAAACGATTGTCTTTTACTATTAATTTATTAAGGGTACATCTGTTAAACTATTTATAATTATGCAATTACGTGAGCATGTACTCACATTTATTTTTTTAATAAATAAAAACACAAAATGTGAACAAACATTTATATAATTGTATAAACACAAGTGATTTCACAGTAAAATCAACTTTATCAAAAGCTAAACTAATAAACGTTGTATGACTCGAATTCGTGATTTCGCATTAGATTCTGGATTTAACGTTTTAATAAAGGCATTCAAAATATTCAAAGAAAAAGAAATTCTAAATCACAATTTCAATTACTCCATCCATTATAAAATATTATAATATTATTGAATTTAAAAAGTTAAAATTTAGTATTTTTGAAAGTTAACATTACTGAATTTATATGATTATATTTAATACAATTATAAAATTATTGAATTATTTAAAGAAATATAATTAACTACGAATAATATTTTTTTAAAAATTCAAATAAATTTATGTTAATTTAAAATTGAAATCGTTAAAATCAAAATTCAACAGCTAATAATAATTTTATAATTGAAATGGAGATAATTAAATAGGTTTTGTATCCCAAATTTTCAAATTTATTTTGAAAAAACAAAACAAATTTGTCATAGTAGTATCGTACAAAATGAAAACAACTTACGTGTAAGTTCCATTAGTTAGCTCAACTAAAGCTTGAACCGCCAACCTCCGCCGCGCCACCAGTTCCGAGCCAACCATCTCCACCAACGGCGGAATAACACCGAGCTCCGCCATTGATTTCCTCAACTTCAAGTCTTCTCCGGCGAGTCTCTTAATATCTCTCGTCGCCACCTCCTTCTCCTCCCATGTCCCAAAATGAAGTCTCTTCACAGACCTCTGCAAAATCGTCCAATCACTTTCTTTCTCCATTTCCTCTTTTTGCTTAGCTTCTTGATCATTCATATCCGCAAACCTTGCTGTGTTGGACTGATCGGACGGTTCGTATCGCTTGTTGGTTGCCGTGTTGGACTGATCGGACGGTTCGTATCGCTTGTTGGAGGTTTTGAGCTGGAGGAACCGTCGGATTCGAGTAAAGAACCGTAGCTTTGTGTAGGCCAAGTGCCAAGTTGAAGAATCGGACATTTTTGGTACGTAGTTTTGAAAAAAGAGATTGATGGTAACTTAAAATCTTTATTGGGGTTATTGTCCCTTTAAAAAGGCCTCCTTTTGTGGACTTTTGAGAGAGGAAGAGAGAGAGAGATTACAGAATCTCGCAATTATAGAAGGAGACTTTGAGGGCAACAACAAAGAGAGCACGGAGAGCACATGCAGACCCACGATAGCGTCTCTCACATATACTTGCGTACAATAATATCTATTTCCAATAATACCTAGTGTTTTTGTTCATATTGCTAAAATGCCATTGATCTTTGTATTTTTTTTCAGACAATTTATTTTAAATGAAAAGAACATTTTGTGTTTGTGAATTATTAAGACAAATACTCTTATCATTTAAAAATTATGGGTATTTAGAATCAATAACATTATTATTATTATTATTACTATTTGTTTTTTTGGTCGGTAAAATGTTGTTGTGACAAATAATTAAAGCGAGTTTCAAATTTATAAAATTTACAAGATCGAGGAAGATCAAACATTGATCGTTGACTCTACTGTCGAGTGTTCCCAATGGGTTCATGCTTGATTTGAGGACGCCCCATCGTCTCACAAAAGCATAAATTTTTATAATCTTGATTTCAATTTTGATTTATAAATAAATTGCCTATATTGGTCTTGATGAGCCACATTGATGATAATCTCCTAGTGAGGTTGCATGATCGAGGATCGATGTTCCTCAAAATGTGTTATATGTGTATAGACTGAAGTAAAAATTGTATTTCAAATTTTGACCGAAAATAAATTTTGAGCTTCAAATTTTTAAAATTTAAAAAATTATATTAAATTTTCAATTTAATAATTAAATGCACTTCATGTTCAGTCTA
>JAUMHB010033792.1:0-12142 GCA_032359685.1 Pittosporum tobira | reverse complement strand
TTAGACAAAATACTTTAAACAGTTAATAAGATATTAATTGGTCGTTCGTCACATAAATCAGATGGTAAAAAAATCGATGAAAATATTGCAAAAATTTGTGTGATAGCACACAAATATTTGTTGGTGGAAGATGAATGGACAGGTAAAAGAGTGAACAGTGTTTGATTAGAATGAATGGGAAGGCCTATATATCTGGGATTAAAAATTTACCTTCAAAGCTTTGAAAGTGGGGAAAGTTCCAAAATATCTTCGATAACAGCTAGTAAAAGGCACGTGTGAACGTGAGCTAGCAGAAAAATACACAGGCTTCTAAGGTGAAGCCATTTCAATTAATCACGCGTTAGCCAGCCTAACATTTTTGAAAAATGTTACGTTTGGTTGAAGTTGACAGGTACCATATTGTTTTGGCTCTCAAGACATTGGTGGCCCTGCACTATTAGGGTTAGCAAAAACGCTAGAGGACCATGCATTAAAAAATTTCCGTACATTACACTCTCGAATGGAGAGAACCATACTTTGGTCAGATCTTTAATACTCTCCCAATTCTAAGATATAAAAGCACTTATTGCAATCAAAGAATATAAATAGTCTTATATTTTGAAGGAAGGTAAAGTTATTCACCTCCGCTGCCGTTTCGAGTGGATCCAGCTGCTTGCCGCTTCCCATAAGTACTTTAATTTGGACCTTTACATTGCCTCTCACTCTTTTTGATGGAACTGGATCTATTTATACCCGTGACCCGAGCTGGGAAGTCCCGAGTTTTTTCTATTCAGTGGCTTAAGCTTCCCTTAAATAGAACATGAAAGCCATCATTTTCAACAATAGAACATGAGGGCCTTTCTTTTTTGGACCGCCAAAGCCTAAACATGTAACATGCTTGAAATTAAGTTACTATAAAAATAATTTAAACGTGCGAATTTGGGTTTAAATTTATAGCAGTATGTCACTCCTTATTTTATACAAAGTTGTAGAAATTTAGTTGTGTTATGAGCTTATCGATCAGATTATCTTTCTTTCTCTCCTTCAGGTCTATTTCTTTACTATTCTCAGTTTTATTTTCTTTAATTCCTGCATTTGCATTTATTTTCTTATATACTTGGTATCTCTTCATTCATTTTTATAATTTTTTTTTTCAGCAAATTTGAAATAGTGTACGTGTGTATGCGTGAGTGTGTGGTGTATTTTAAGAATTCTCTTATTATTAGTTGTTCTTTGTTATAGAAATGCAAGTTATATTCTGCAGTAAATAAATTGTTACTATAAGTTCAAATAACTTTTTATTTATTATGGGCAATATATTTGACAAGTGATTTCCTGTTGTAGGTGGTCAAAAATTGCAAAACATTTGCCGGGAAGGACGGACAACGAAATAAAGAACTACTGGAGGACCAGAATCCAAAAGCATATTAAACAAGCAGAGAATTTCACTGGACAGTGTTCAAATTCTGAGCAAATGAATAATGATCAAGCAATGTTGTCAACCCATATGTCGTCGTCTTCTGGAGCTCCGGTTCATGCAGTTGAAACCTATTCTCCACCAAATTACCCTGGAAATTTCGACACTCTACCAGCTCCTTTTCCACCTCTTGATCAATCCAATGACACCATGTGGAGCATGGAGGATTTTTGGTCAATGCAGTTACCTAATGACGACTAAAATATATATATATATTAATTCCACAGTACCTATATCCAAATCGCTTCAGGATCATGATTATAATTAATGTTTGTTTATAGATAGTTAATACTTCACCGTAATCCGTATTATAATATTCAACTAAAGCATTGACTGTAATACGAGTTGCTTTTTCTAAAATGAGAGTAATTAGTTTATAAGTATCTCTTTGAATAGAAGTTTGATTTGACCCGATGATTAAAAAGGGAAAAGATATGGACTGTACGTAGGTTGGGATGTCATACATATAACTACTTATTTTGAGTCTCTGTTCTGTTTTTTATGGTGTTAATTAAGGTTACCGTAAATCTATGCTTGTCATAATTAAGCTACCTTTTAAGGTTAATTTTATATTAGCATATTAATGATCAATTGTGCATAGATAAGGTAATCTTTTGTTAATCAACATACTTAGATCTTAGGATTTGATTGATGTGACTAAGGTGTGAACGTATTATCATGATTATTGTTTGATCTTCTAATTGAACTATTGTTTGTTTTTCTTATGAACTTTCGTATGTGTTCTAATTTTTACTCGCTCTATCTAATTTTAAATACTTTAATTTAATTTTTGTGATTAAAATTAATATATCTCACTATTTTAAAAAAAAATTAAGCGAAAAAAATATAATAATTGTCATTCATACTTAGTTGTCATTTGAAAGAAAAAGTGCTTATGTAAAGTGGGTTAGGCGTGTTGAGTTTGCTTACCGGACATATACCATACTAAAGCTATTAAAGAAGTGACTGGTGTAATGTCAGCTAGCCAGTTTTGGAAATTTCAATCCTAGCGTTTTCCCTATTTATCCATATTTGTGCATGGCTTTGCTTAAATGAAAACTTGACGTGAGCCTAACTCGAGTGCTCATATGGAACTCTTCACATGCAGATTATTCTCCATCTAGCTAACTTCATTATGTAGTAGTATTAATTCCATGCCCACTTGTTGTGTAGAGCTCACATGTAAGCTAACTTCATTATGTAGTAGTTTTAATTCCATGCCCACATGTTGTGTAGAGCTCACATGTAAGGTGTATATATATATATATATATATATATATATATATGTATATATATATACAGAGAGAGAGAGAGAGAGAGAGAGAGAGAGAGAGAGAGAGGCGGGGAGCTGAGTTTGTTGCTATGAGGATTTGGGTTTCAATCAGATTGCGTGTGTAGCATATATCTTTCAGTAGACAGCCCGTGAAATTTCCTTATGAAGACTATACACGTTGGCATATACATACATATATTTATACTTGGATCTAAATCGATGCACTGATATAACGCAGGGTCTCCTTCCGCGGAGTTTCCAACTTTACAGAAAACAAACATTGGAAAAAGAACTTCGAACCCACCATGTATCTCTGCATATATCATACCTACAATTCCTTCTCTTCTACCGTGTTTTAAAAATTTTCCCCTAGATCCAAATAATTTTTGTATCTTGTTGAGTAACTCTCTACTATTAAAATTAATTAAATATTTAAATTTTATTAATTTTTACATAAATTTAATTAATTCTTATCTAGACGTTAGATATTCATCCGATACCTAATTGGGCTTCTAGCGATTTCTAAAAAACTTCTTCACAAATATACAAAGGAAATTTGTTGGGGACTTTTCTGTTTACCCATATCATATGAAAAAGAAGCCTCAAAAGATTCGCGCAACTCGTTTCTATTTTATCACATGTTTTGAATGCAAAATTGAAAGATAAGGAAACATCACATGATGGGTCGGCAATGATCGAGTAGCCCACATGGACAAATACCATGATACACTTCTACATGAAAAAGTTATCATGACATTACTAATATCAAAGCTAAACAATTTTGGCCCATTAAGACAGACACTAGTAAGTATTTGTATAATTGCGCTTTTGTAAGTTAACTTGGATCAATTATTTTTTTATTTTTTTAAACTTTGGTATTAAAGTATAAATCCTGTGAGATTTGATCTCCAGATCCAATGGTTATACAAGAATGCTAATCCACAATTTCAAAATTTAAACTAAAGATAATTTTGGTACTATTGTAAATATTATTTTTACTGAAAATTGGGGTCATTTTAACATTGTAGTGGTTTATTTTCACATATATACGTCTAACACCTAACAACCCCTTTCATATTTTGCGTGGATGAGGACTCATAATGTAATGTGATCATAGTGGTGAATCATATGATCCTAGGTAGGGAGGTGGTTAGGAACGGTGAGTTGACATGGAAATAGAATGGCAGCTTCAACATTGATGTATGACTGCATATTTATCACATCTGTGAAAGTGGCATCATCAATCGTTGGATGGAAGTGAAAAGTGTATATGTGTCAAATGTGTCTCGTCCACTAAATCTCGTGAATGTAACAAATCATTTTTCAAATCATACAACCCGATCTAGCCAAGTAAACCACTGAGACACGCTCACGCGATAAGAGCCTCTTAAACCCACTAATGAGGGCCTAATGGAGTGATTTGGACTCATGCATGCAGTGTAGAGAGTTTTTTTTTTTTCATTCAATTAAACGTAACTTTATTCTCATTTATTATGTGAGATTACTTGTCCATTTTATGGGTTTATTGGTGCGAAATTTTGTCCTTATTTACTATGAAGGATTTTTTATTCGTTATTAATTAAAAAAATTATAATTCATGTGAGAGTCGATACCTAGTTAATTTGAATCAAAGATTGAGAACTACGTCTTTCTCAATCCTTACCTTTCATCCTAAAGAAGTCTAAAGTTTTTTCACTCTATTCCATAATTTTTGTAATCTTAAACTTCGTGCACATATTAAGAAATTTGTTTCCTATTTAGTAATTGTCGAAATTATTCTTGTACTTTTTGAGTTAGTGAGAGTAAGAAAGTTAGATTGTGTATCTATTTTTATTTAAATTTCGAAAGTGTAAGAATAAGTGTGTCATCCTGTTACTTTTCTAAAATAAAAGTATTATAAAAATTATAAGACATTCTAAATAGAAAACTATTGCAAAAATTATGGAAGGCCTGAGTATTATATTGAATGATTTGACTCCTCTTTATTACACATTCCCTTCAATACACTTTATATTTATTTATTTTTACTATAATAATTCAAATGTGCTAATACATAATGATATAGAGATTAGATTTTTTTTAAAAAAATAGAATTGTTAAATATATTATATATACATAATCCTGTTACTTTATTATAGTATCAACATCAACCAACTTTTGGTCAAGATCTTATGCATATATGTATATTGGACTTTCTAGACGGATCTCGATTAGACCTGGCAGACCCAACATATGCTATCCAAGTTGTGAAATCCTGGTAATTGAGATAGCTGGAAGGATTAATATTCATGGATGTGCAGTAATCCATTGGGTTAAGCTTTTGCATTAACATTTAATGGCATACTTATATGTATATTGTGCTTCGAGACGAATCTCGACTGGACCTCGTAGACACAACAACAGTTATAAATATGGCCAACGGACCAACATACTTGTGAGTCATAACTTTGATTACATATATGTAAAGTCATTTTGTTGCTATAAGAATACTGTTACTATATGTATGTAACAGTATTTAGCAAAATGCATAATTTGCAAATATTTTCAAGTATCACATTTGTTGTTGATGTAAAAATAGTCCAGATTAAACATACTTAAACAGTATCCGTTAGCTAATCTGACTGCTTGATCACACAGCAAATCTGCCCAACGGAAGCCTGTAAAGCAGGAAAAGAATCATATAATAACATCGATGACTATTAAGACTTGTCGGCATTTGGTGTGGCGGTATGATTATCGCCTTTGGTTCCGAGAGGTACGAGTTCGATTCTAGGAGCGGCCCCTGTTTTTTTAATAAAAATTTCCTTTAAATTGTGTGCTTTTGTTTGTGCGCCGGTTGGGCTGGCCTTTTGTGCTCGAGGTCTAATACGGGCCCATATTACACTGCCCAATCATATCCCACAAGCTCTTTTTTATGATCAAATACTATCGGCCCATTTACCAAATAAAAATAAAGGACGATTTATTTCTGTAGTTTACATTTCGTCGTCCGCAAAGCTCTCCCTTCATTATCCAATCTCCACTTTTCTCTCTCAGAGCAAAATGGCATCATTATCAACCTTTTCTACACTCGGTCTTCGTTCTTCGTCTTACCCTACACCATCCTCTCCCTATCCTACTCACCCCTCCCTCACTTTCCCCAAACAAACCCTACAATTCCCCCTCCGATTCCCCAAACTCCAACGCAAACCCACGTTCCTCCGCCCTATCGCCGCCGCCGATGCTCCCGAAAACGTCATCGATATAGGTGACCAAATCACGAAGCTAACCCTATCCGACGCCCAAAAACTCGTCAACTACCTCGAAGAAACGCTCGGCGTCAAAGCTTCCTCATTCGCTCCCGTAGCTGCCGTCGCGGCTTCAGGAGCCGCTGCAGAAGCGCCGCCCGTCGTGGAGGAGAAGACGGAATTCGACGTGATTATCGATGAAGTGCCGAGCAACGCGAGAATCGCGACGATTAAGGCGGTTAGGGCTATTACGAGCTTGGCGCTGAAAGAAGCTAAGGAGTTGATTGAAGGATTACCGAAGAAGTTTAGGGAAGGACTGTCGAAGGAGGAGGCGGAAGAGGTGAAGAAACAGCTTGAAGAAGCTGGCGCCAAATGTTCTGTCGCTTAGGGCTATGTATTGTGGTAATGCTTTTCGTTGATTTTTATAACTTATTTTTGGAGATATGAATTGAAATTGCTGTTAGATACTAGTTCAATTGTTAATTATATAGCTGTACTCATATGTTACTTCGTGACTGATATTTTGTTTCAAAATTGGAGATTTATTCTTAGTTCCAAAGTTGCAAAGTTAGAGATACATTTCTATTTTTAGATTTAGAGTATAGAGTGACAAAATGTGGAACATGCCATTACCATACATTATAAGTAGATAAACTGCTATCGTGAGTCTTGACATCAGTACTTGCTCTATTCATTTTTTAAGTGTCATTTTTTGGAGTAGGCACATAGGCACGTAGATCAAGAAATGTGGTGATGCCTAGCGGTGTAAATGAGCCGAGCACTGAGTTGCTCAGGTTTGTGCATAGAGTTTATAGAGCTTCAGTATAAAGTTTGTTTGGGGCTCGTTTAGCTACCGAGTTGAGCACGACTACCTATCTAGCCCGAGTAGTTTGAACTTTTCTCGCGAGTAACTCTAAGTATCAATAGAAAGTAATAGCAATTTGAGGTCTGAATAAAAAATGAATGTAGGGAGTACTACATTGCTAGCTAATGTTGCGGACATGTTTGTACAAGTAAATTTTTCCACTTTTCCTTAGTAATCATGTTTTAGAGGATACCCCTAGTTTCTTAAGGGAGTATTATATTTGCTGTTTGTGGACTTGCAAAATGCTGGCTATACAATGGTCATTGATTAACCAGTAGACAGATTTGTATGGCAAAGTTGCAAAATATTAGAGTTCTGATTAAGCGTGAAGAAGAACACGAAAGATAGACCAAGCAACAGATTTGTCCCTCATGTTACACTTTACTTTCTGGGCTTTCTGACAAACGAAGAAAAGAAGTACTGTATTGGCTAGTGATTTCAAGTTTCAGATTTTGTTCTAATGTAATCAGTGCCAAGTCAAAAAACAGAACTTTAATAGATTTCACCTGGAATCTCGATTTCTTTATGTGATAAATATCATTGCAACTATATCGTATCAAATTATCAATGTACAATTCAGGAAGCTGTTCTTGATAAGTTATTGGTCTAATATTCGTCATTCTGACCATGGCACGAATATCTGTGTGTGTGTTATTCTAGTTGCTTATTGTGTTCTTCTTTCAGGTTCACTAGAACTTGGTCACTCTAGCATAACGCTACACTCTTTAGTGTTATGAATTCTCAAATTTGCATCGACTTAGATGGAATTGATTTTTGAATTTTTGGCAAGTGATTTCAAGTATTTTTGATTCTCAAATTTTAGTCCAGCATGTTCAAGATATATGCATGTACTCCATCCGTTCCACCACCGGTCCTATTTGTCATTTTTTTTCTTTCCTCAAATTTGGTACCTCTTTTGTTGATCATATGACACAATGCCCTCAAGTTAAAACCATTGCAATGACATTATCATGTCACAATTGTTCAAAGTTATAGAGGCATATTCATTTTCAGTTTGTTCCTAATTTAGATATGGTTTCGAATTTCATATTGTTGATCATATGAAGTTCATAATACACCATTATTTAGAATCTAGTTTGATTGTGTACTATCATATCATCATCACTATGACCTTGTAGAAATGAATTATGGTAGTTTAGTCCGTTACGACCAAATTTTAGAATTTTTTAAGTTTATAGGTTATTATAGATTTAAAAAGGAGCTTAAAGATAACAGTAAATGGTGCTCTACTTTTTAAATATAATTAAAAACTACTCATATTGGCAAACGGCGCGTTTGTGTGCGCGCAATAAAATTTCTCCGTGGTTTCGAATATTAGTGTGAAAAAATAAGAATGAGTAATGTTTCAAAACTTAAAGCTCACAAATATCTATGTAACGGAATATGGTATAACATGCCGGCTACTGCCGAACATAGAGGAAAGGCTCAGGCTCCTGTACCTGAAATTTTTTCTCTTTGAAAATAGATCATTGGATGATTGAAATGTAAACTAGGTCTAAAGTGGATCTATCTATCTATATTTGATGGGGTTCAATCATTACTTCATCCGTTTTCAAAAAAATAATTAAAATCCGTAAATTAAGAAATTTTATTTTTTATGAGAAAAATTTTGAATCACAAAAAATTTGAATATTCCTATAAAAAAAAAATCTTTAAACATAAATTATATACTTTTAATGATATTATGTGTTTACATTACTTATTTTAAGATAAATAAAATAATATTCAGTTTTATTTTTTTTTTAGAACAAATAGAGTATTTTAAATCGAACCAATTTGATAAGTTTCAGTTGTGGTTCGTATATAGAACCTTATGAGGATTAAACATGTCAAAGTAATGGGAGTAGAGCATCTAGGGAGCCGTTCTTCTATCGGAGTTGGAATTTGAACAATTTCATATTTGCATAATTTCATGTAATAGCAAATTATTGCTTGTTAAAATTAATTTCATCTGCTTATAACTTATTTTTAAAAATAAATTATCTTATAAGTGTTTGTTTTAGTTGATTTAAAAAATAAAAAAAAAAAGTTATAGATTGAGTATAACTGTATTTTATTTTTTTTTGCTTATTTGAAAATGATGTTTAATATGAGTTTTTTTTGTTTTTTTAACAATTTAAAACTTATTTAAGTTAACAAATAAATTTTAAGTTATTTTGAAAGAAATTGAAACAAACAAGGTATCAATCAGTTTTGCAATAATTTGAATTTGAAATTTAGCAAAAAAAAGTGTTCTATGTATCTCATAAAAATTCAAACAACGTCTAAAAGCTTTATCAAATGTAGTTTCTTAATAATACTAGTCCTTTATAATATATTAATATGGATATATAGATACAGACATAGATAATTTGAGTATTATTATGTTATTATTAATATAATTTATCTAATGGTGATAATATGTTTGGAGAGTATGAATATATATATATATATATATATATATATATATATATATATTTATAAGTAGTTTTTAATAATCTTATTTTAGTATGGAGAGAGTATTTTTTTAATTCTACTATTTTTGGCTGCCTCACTTTCTTTGTTTTTTTTTTTTTACACAATAATCATAAACTCTATTTGACAGTTTCAAAACACTCAATAATATTGTCTTTGACAATTTCAAGATATTCACTAATATTATCGGGACTTGAACACCTAATCTCCCATATATGAATTATTATTAAAAAAAAAAAGAAGTTAAAATTGTTATTTTTTTGGAAAAAGTTCAAAACTAACGTGGTCGGCAGGATTCGAACCTGCGCGGGCAAAGCCCACATGATTTCTAGTCATGCCCGATAACCACTCCGGCACGACCACCTGTTTGCACAGAAATTGGACGTTGTTGATATGTTTTGGTTATAGACTGTATGTTTATATTTTTTTGTTTATTGTTAAATCAGATGGAGATTAGTTTTGCTATTTTTAATTTAAAAATATTAACGTTTAGATTTTGTACCATATTGGATACAAATTCATTTGAGGCCAATTATATTTACAATTATACTTATGTTTAAATATTTACATGTGTTTGATTATATTTGTTGGGTACGATTTGTACAGATATAAATGTTCAAAAATAACATAAGTTAGATTCATATACGTGCTAGACATTTTCACATACAATTTTATTCAGTGATATCCATTTTTAACCTTGTTATGCTCTCATAAATTTATTCTTTAAAATAATTTATATCTATAATATTAAGTAGTAATTAAAAATCTGTTGACAATATGTACATACATATCCATAAATAAAATAAATAAATAATAAACAATTAATATGAGAAGGTTACCACAATGAAGAGGAACAACATTGAAATTATGAGTGAAAACGGGAGGTTAGTGGTTTTAGGCCATTTTCATAGTTAGTACTGGATATGTGGAACACTAAAATCATAATCATATACCTCCTTGTACTATTGAAAATTCAATAATGATTTATCGTCCGAAAACCTCTATCTGCGGATTGTTTAAACATGAATAATTAATAATTATTTATATAAAATTATATTACCGCTAATGATACAACTGTCAAGGATAATATTGTAAAAACTCTAATTAATTAGGTCAACCAGTCAACATGGTTTGTTAGTTTGTTGAGTTGTAAGTGTGCATAGCACATGTGTATATAAGCAGTTTTCTAATGCATTAGATATAGTTATCATAACCGGATCGTATTGGCCGATTTAATCGCATTTCGGTCGTTTTATTGGCGTAAATCGATTAAATTATCGGAGTTGTAAAAATATCGGTCAAAATCGTTTAAATTGGCCGGTTTTTCAAATAATTGTTGAGCCACCCGAAATTTAAAATACCGGCCGATTTTGAAAAATGATGAAAGTTTTGATTTTAGTTTTTTTTTTTTTTTTGTTTTGTTGGGTTTAAGCATATATTTGTTGATAAGTTGAAGAGTTGATGTGATGGATTGCGTGTATAAGTGAAATTTTACAACATTTGATCCTCTATTTTTCTATGATTGTTTGTAACGATTTTTAACAATTATGTAGTACAAATTTTAAAATGCGTAAATATATAATAAAATATGTTATTTTTAAAAATTAATATATTAATATATTATATTTTTAAATATAATTAAAATATTTTAAATATATAATATTACACTTTTTATGTATTTTAAAATTTGTATCATAGAATCTTTAAAAATTATTGTAAATTATAGAGACATAAATAGTATTGTCTGAGTATAAAAGAACACAGGTATGGAAGAGTATAAAAGATTCAAATGGGTTTTAATTTAGGATTGAAAATGAGTCAAATCAAGTTGCGTATGACTTGTTTAAATTTTACTCGAATAATTTATCGAGTTTAAAATAAAACTTGTATATGACTCATTTAAACATCGAGTCAAGTACTAATACGAATCGAATATGAGTAATTTAAAGTTTTTGAACAAGTTGCGTCGAGTATTAATGGAAAAAATTAATTTAATAAGGTTTGAGTAATTAATCAAACTTTAAAATATACTCACATTATACTGATTAATATTTTAAATAAAGCTCGAATCAAATTTTTAGTTGAGCGACCCCGAATCGAGCCTAGACCATTTATTTCTATTTACAACCTTATATTTATTTTATTTCAAAATTAAAAAGTAAAATAAATTTTTGAACATATTTTTATTTTAAATTCAATTATTTTTACACTAGCCCCTTTCTCTAGACTATACCCCACTTTTTAAAATTCTCGCATGACTTATCAAAGCATCTCTTAAAATATAATATTGGTGTACAATTATCAAATTTTATTTTTCTTTTATAAAATATAATTTCTTAAACAATGTTCTTTGAAAATTTAAAAATAAATAAATAAAAACTCATATGTATAATCCAATAAATTATCATAATTTTTAATTTAAATAAATAGATTTTTTAAATATTTAATTTTTGAACAAAATGCTCAATAGTTTGGTGTGTGTGTTTTTTTTTTTTTGCCCTTTCAGTTAATTAAGTTTAAACCCTTGCAACGCACGGTCTATTTTATAAGTCATTTTTATTTTTAAATATATATATATAACAACAACAATAATAATAATAATAATAAATTACATTTAAAATAAGTAAATATTATTAAAAAGTAAATCTACAATAATAATGTGTAAGTTTTATTTATTTTCAAAATTTATATATTTATTATGATAGTGTTTTTTCAAATATAGGCCTGACACTTAAACTGGAATCCGACGGTACTCGACCAAATCTGATCCTAATGGAGCGGGTATAGGATGCATAAATGGATTTTGGAGCGTGCATGAGAAAAAATAATTTAAACCGGATTGGGTC
>JAUMHB010033791.1:11844-33552 GCA_032359685.1 Pittosporum tobira | reverse complement strand
ACTTCAATTACTATTATTTTATTTTAAATTTTTATATTAATACTATATCTCACTACTTTAATTATTATTTCACTATTTTTTATTTAAGTAATAATATTAATTACTATTTTTTTATTTAAAATTATAATATTAAAAATATTTTTTAAATTCTACATAAAATTAAATCGTTATAAATTAATTGAGACGAAATGATTAGTGAAAAGAGAAAGTATGGACAATAAATTTGCAGGTGGACTGGCCTATTTTGGAGTAGCCATTATTATGGCCATCGCCATTAGTATTGTCCGTCTATCTCCTCTGCAATAATTTTCCATCCCATTGTTTTCGCGTGATCTTTGTTTTCTTCCCTTTCGAAATTTCATTTCATTTTCCAGTGTTCATAATTTCACCTTTAGTTTCCACTCCCTCCGTTGCCCTTTTAGGTTGGGTGTGGGCCTGTGGCGTGGGATACTACTCTGTTTTTTTTAACCAAATTATAAAAACGTGTTTATTTATTATACTCCTACAAATTTATGCTAAGGGACGATTTTTATTTTTTTTTAATTTTTGGGGGGCTAAAATGGAGATTTCCCGATAGAATGGCATGGTGTTCACATATATACACCATGCAATTTTCCCGTTCATTCTTTCTAACCTCATATGCAATCATATTTGACATTAATTTATTTTAAAATAACTTATAATTTATTTGCTAATTAAAATGTATCATGTGTTTAAAAAATAGATATTGACTAATTTTTTAAAATAAATTAATAATATTTTTATATTTAACCTGTAATTTTTTAAAAATTAACAAAAACAAATAATATTTAAAATAATTAATTTTAAAAAATAAACTGTGCAAAACATAAGAAAAGCAAATAAGGCCCCTTTATTCATGGGACCTTTAGCTTCATCATGGTTTATATAAATCCCCTAAAATAAATTGTTATGAATTTGTGAATACATCAACTTTTTTTATCCACTAGACTTAAAGGACTTCTGTTTTCCACAATAAGTATATTTTACACTTCGACGCAAACAAATTTTAAACATATACATAGGTCCTAGATTATTAGAATATATTATAATTTATTTTTAAAAATAAATTATTTAAAAATATTTGTTTTTGTAAATTAAAAAAATATATAAATTGGTATAATAATATTTTTGGTTTATTTTAAAAAATAGTCAATAAGTATTTTTTTTTAAGTTATAAGTTATTTTAGTTAACAAATAAACTTTAATTTGTTCTAAAATAAGTTGTGTAAAACATAACTATAATAAAGTTCTGTTACGAAAAGATTGATATTTTATATTTTAAAAAAATAATTGACATTAAGAATTAAATATCTTTATGATCACTATACTAATACTTAATGTACAATTTAATTATTAAATTATTTTTTTTATATAAACGAATAATTAAACTTAATAAAATGATATATTCCGTTAAAATTTTTATTAATTTTGTTAATTTTAGACGAGAATGTCATATCTTATTTAAGTTCATTGTCATTGTGCCACGAATTATATGACATGTCAGAACTGAAAAAAAAGAATTTCCAACACATTAACCTTAACCCAATCAAAAACTATCTTTTATTTTTTTTGATTTTTCATATTTTAGTACCTCTCCAACTCTCATTCTCACCGATCATAAATCCAAAAAAAAAAAAAGACACCATCTTTCTGGCGCTTCTTCTGTAATTATTCATTTCAACAATTGAAATCCTAAAAGAAAATATCCAATTCAAATTCTCAAATCTTCATCGTCTTCTGCATTGAATTTTTTGTCAAAGTTGAAATCGAAGTCATCTTCATCATCAAAGTTGAATTTGACGTCATCTTCATCTTGTTGGTGGTTACAGCCACTGGAGGTGATGACCGTGACCGGAAACCTGAGCTATGGAGCTCCTCCCCGTCGTCCCTATTAGTGGAATGGAGGGGATTCCAACCATTTAGGGTCGATTCGAGTGGATTCTGTGATGTTTTTACAATAAAATTGATGTATTTTAATGTAGATATGAGTCTTCGATCGGATTTCTTTAATAAAAAAGAGTTTGGATGAGAAATAATAAGTTTTTGACCATCGGAATAGCGGTCGAAATCTGGAAATGAGGGAGGAGCAATGGTGGTGTTCTTCATGTTCTTTAATATTGATTTAGTTTTATTAAAAATATAAGAGCGCCAAACATTTTGGATTGAGTTAAATATTCGACATGTTTTAGGTCAATTTATGTAAACATTTAAATTTGCCAATTAAATTTTTTGTTAAATATTTAAGAGATCTGATCGACCTTTTAGTTCATGTACAAAAAAATAAAATTCAAAAATTAATTATATAAAAAATTAATTTAATAACCGAATTGTACCTTTAAGTATTACTACAGGACTCTAAACAAATTTATCCAAAGGATCAAAGGATTCCCAAAAAGACCACCTTTGTTCCTCGCCTGATCAGACAAAAATGAGACCTTCGCAGTATACACCTTTGTTCTTCTTCCTCCGAACTCCCCTCTTTTCTTCTCCCACAAAACTACCATCTCTCCTTTTCTCACCAACGTATTGCTCCTCTTCATCTTCTTGCGACGTTATCAACCTAACCCAAGAAGAGCTCAACAAAATTAACCTCCTAATCCCTCGTCTCTGCTCATCAAACCATCTCCAAGAAGCAACCCGCCTCGTCCACGCAGCTCTCCTCACGGACCCACCTCCCAAGTCACTCTCCCTCTCCATTCTCATCCACTCCCTCTCCTCCGAACCGGACCTGACCCGACCCATGTCCCTCCTCACCCGCCTCAAGCACACTCCTTCATCGCACTCATCGCTCATACCCATCTCCAAAATGTTCCTCTCCTCTTACTTCAAAAAGGGTCATCCGAGAAACGCGATAAAAGTGTTAAATTGGGCAATCCGACCAGATTCTCCCTGTAACCCGGATTGCGGGTTTTATGCCATTGCGGTTGATGGGTTTTGTAGGAATGGGATGGTTTTGGAGTGTCTAAAGGCTGTTAGGTTGATGGTGAAGGCGGGTTTTGTGCCGGGTCAGGAGTTGCGGATGCGGGTTTATAAGGTTTTGCTGTGGGAAGCTAGGGTTAAGGAAGCTCAAGAATTGAATGAGGCTTTAGGGTGTATTGGGAATAGTGAAGGTACTAAGAAAGTGGTGGCATTGTTGGACCATATCATTGCCCACTGGGTGGAGTAGACCAGGTACTTTTTTGATTTTTGGTTTTCTATTAATTTCAATACATTTCACGATTTGCTACAATTTTAGCTTCTTGTTGTCTAAATGTTTGTTTTCTATAAGTTCAAGTTGTTGAATGCAATAGGATATGCTTTTGATTAATGTTCATAATCTGTTCAAGTCGCAGTGAAATTATAGATTAATTTGTTCTAGTGGCAGGTTTTATACTTAAAAACTTAAAAGTAATGGGCACGTGTTTGTGTCCAATGTTTGACATTGAAGAGAACAATTTATAAATTCAATATCTGAAAATCCTTGAGATCATCAAGATTAAGTGAGATCAGTATGTGCTGAATTTTGGGGAAAAGTGATAGTGGTGCTGAACAATTTGTTTGAATGGGAAAATAAAAATTAAAAAAATCCACAGATAACATACTGATTACTTTTTTTTCCCAGAAGATAGACAATATGCATTTTATTTCTTTCTGTGGCTACTTTTGCTGATAGAGGAAATTTCCGTTGTCATTGCAAATTCACAAGTGTTGAAGCTACAGTGAAAGAGCCTAATATTCTTTGTGCAGGCTAACTTAATGTTCACTCCTTGAAGTTTACTACATGAGCCCCTCGGTTTATCATACATTATTGATTTTACCAATATCATCATTACTTAGCAGAAAGCTTTGAAAACCTCTACTTCTACATTTCCAGTCATTTGCTTATCATAAATTGTTGTATTATCATTTTCTGTTTAATTTCTTTCTTTCAGGCACCAAGCTAGTGGTATGTCATAACAATGCATATTGAAAGCTGTCTTACAAATTCATAAGCTTCTTGTATGAAAGCAAAGCCACAAAAAAAAAAAAAAAAAAAAAAGAAAGAAAAGGAAGTCGATGCTGCTTTTCTTGAATTTAAAGGAACCACTATCATATAAAGTGTGCAGTTCCAGTATCAAATAATGTGTTATAACTAGCAGCTCTGATTCTACTTAGCATAACTCCTAGACTCCTGGTATCATTTATCTTCTCCTCTATCCACCTGAATTTATTCTCATCTTTCAACAATGCATTACTATTTTATAAGGGTTCGAATCTATTCAATATGTTAAATGATCTCTACATGTATGTTTTAATTTTATTACTTGAAATTCTAGTTCATTCTCTTGAATTTTAGCAACCAGTACATTCTTCATAAAGATGCAGACCCGAAGGTGCTACCTCACTGTCATTCATTCTAATTTCTCTCCTGTATATGGAAATCTTTGTGCTAATTTTGGAGTTATAATCGCATGAAGCAAATCTTAAAAGCTCAAATCATATCTTGATTGTTGCTGTGAATAGGATTTAGAAGGCAGGAAGGTCAATGGTCTGTGTAGCTCAGGAAGTTGTACATTTCATGTACTCATCAGCAATTGCCACCTCTAGGAGACACTCAACTGGGAAGTCTTTGAGAGTTGGATGCCTAATTGCATTTTTATACAACAAGAAGTATGGATTCTATATTCCATTGGAGTGTTAGGTTTCGCAAGAAGTGCTGAAGTCTGTAGACTATCTTCCATAGGCTCCATAGGGCACCAATCTAACGGCTTAAGGCACAATAATGGAAAATGCTGTCCCTGATTGGAGAGAAAATGCCCTTAAAAGAACCTTCACTTGCTATTACCTTTTTTTTCCCTCCAGGACTTGGGATAGTGTTAGAATGTAATTTCACTGGATGAGAGTGTAAGCAAGGACGATTCATCCTTGAATGCTCACCCGGCTGGAATGGAGCTAGATTACATACTCCGTCCGTTCACACCTATGCGGCTATGCGTATTAATATAGTACATTTATAAAATTTTAAAATTTGAATTTGAATTTAATTTTTTTTTATTATTATTTTGATTAATATCAAAGTCAATATTGTAAACTATGTATGGATTACTATCCAACACTATTATAATTTGATTTTTAGGATTTCATAATACTAATTTGATAGAATTTGAAATTCTCTCTAATTTTAGATCTCAAAAATTAAGTATCTCTAATTTTATAACTCAAAAGTATCTCTGACTTGGAAACAAACGGAGTATCATTTAAGCTTTGAGCAAGTTTTGGAGACCAGGAAATGGTACACATTTTGTGTTATTGAAGTTTATAAGCTCACTTGAAAAAAATTCATATTTCATTGCTTTGTGTAGGTACTGTCAAGCTAACTAGTGAAATTTGAGGTAATATTACTCCTGTTAGCATGAATACTTCAATAAATTATAAATCTTCTTTTTATTTATTTAATTATTTGTCTTGTGTGTAAAAAAATAAAACATATATCGTTTTCGTTTATTTAACAAACGTAGGTTGAATTTCTTCTTATTCTCTCTTTAGAGCATGGTAAAATATTTTTTATTATATATATCCCATTCCAAAATCTGGAGAAACAAAAAAAAAATAAAAATGAAAAATTGAGTTTCAACATAATTATCAAAATAGGGTGAACATGGTACATAATTAGGAAATCTGTATTTTCAGTTTTCACAGGTAAAAATAACTTTTCACAAATTCCTAGCGGGAGCCACATGCATCTTAAAAATATCCTAACAAAAAGTTTTTCCTTCTCAATTACAGGTAATTAATCCATTGAGAATTTGTATACAAGTGGTAGGAGCACTATGATACTTCGATTAAAAAAAAAAAAAAGAATTAAGTTTTACTCAAAATAGATGGTGTAACACAAATATATACGATTTTATTCGGCATATTGAAAATTAATTTCAATTATTTACCCTAAAGTTAAATGAAAATTAATATGTGTTGGACCAAGTTAAATGAGTTCGATATCTCTTAAATAATGTCTTGAGTTTGAGTTTTGTGAACGAAGAAAACGGTGTTGAGAGAGCTTTCCTATGAGTATGATAATTTACTCAATTTTAGATTTAATCAAACCTAAAATAATTACCGAACACCCAAAGTTTAGACAAAAAAGGAAGATAAAGAAAAGAGGGAAATAACCATGGACGAGTCTAGTAATTTTTTTTCAGAGGGGCCTCTAATTAAATGTCATTTGTTAAATTTTAATTTTTAAATATTATATAATATAAAATGTATATAATATTAATAACTTATAATTCACATTTTTTTTGCAAAAGGATAATGAAATATAATTATTCAATATTTCTTTGTTTCAACTTAAAAAAATGAGATCGTACATCGATTTTTTATTGAAACCTTTTCAATATTTTTCTGTTAGTATTCACTATCAAATAAGTTAAAAGATAAACATTTTTCAACGTATTTTAAAATTTTTTTTAATAATACTTATTGTTAAAAGTATTCTTTCAACATTTGTTGTAGATACTAAAAACGTTAATAAAAAATAATTATATTAATGAAATAAATAATTAAAAAAGATAAAGATAGTATTTAATTTCATAAAAGAATTATAAAATAGATCAAGTAAAATACTTTGTGCTATATGTAAATTGCGTATGAAATAGAGTTTTGATATAGCAACATTAGTATGAAATGTGAAATAGAGAAAATAAATTTTTTTTTAAATAAATAAAATAAACTAAAAATTTAATAACCCAAACAATTAAATTCTAAGAAAAAAATCAATTAAGAAATGACTTTAAAGTTGTAACGATTAAATAATTAAGTTGTTTGGTAATATTTTTGAGTAAATAAGTTTAATTTAAATAATTTAAATTAAAGACTATATAATTATTTTTAATTATTTTTATAATTTATTAGAGAACTAGACTATTTTCTTGAAACTCACAGTACAATTTTTAAAAAACTTACGCTAGCCGGGCCGTTCTTGGCCGGCATTAGGCCCCGTCCTGGTAATAACGATTTATCCGTGGTTAAAGTGGATAACGTTTGCCTTGCTGATACTTGCAGTCTTCCGTGTCCCATTTCTAATTTCTACAACAAAACAGGAGAAGACGATGAAATTCGTGTGATTCTCTTCTTCTTGCTAGACCCTACACAAATCTATCCGAATAACCACAATGGATTCTTCAATTCTTGTTCAGCAACCACCCAATTGTCTCATTTCCAGCCACCACCGCCAGGTCAGCAGTAGCATACCCTCTTCTTTCTTTCTTTCGCGTTCTCGTCTAATATTATTTATTTTGTGTGGTTATTGTTTGATTTGAAGCAGTTATTTAGAGAAGATTTCAGACATGGGTGGTGGACATCAAGGGAAAATGCTACTGCTTTCACTGGAAACA
Organism: Pittosporum tobira; assembly: GCA_032359685.1. NCBI lineage: Eukaryota > Viridiplantae > Streptophyta > Magnoliopsida > Apiales > Pittosporaceae > Pittosporum > Pittosporum tobira. Next base: position 26,179 of record JAUMHB010033791.1, on the reverse strand, counting down.
ACAACAACAATAGAATTCTTCGACCCATCAAAGTTTCTTCAACTCTTGAGACTTTAAATTCTTCTTCTTTATCGTCATCATTCTCTCTCTTGGATTCTCCAGATGAACCCCAAGATTCATCATCTTCTTCTTCTGAGGTATAACTAATGCTTCTTGAATGACTTAAGTTTTCCGTGGTGGCAGCGGCACGATAGTGACTATGTATCAGTGTTCTTCCAAGTTCTAATCATGAATTAGATAGTTTTTAGTTAACTTACAATGTATGATTTCTATACCCTTTAGTGAATTTAATAATGTTCTAGGTCTTACGTGTTCATTTACACATGCCATCACTTACATTTTCTTTCTGATGAAATTGAGATAAAGTTATTGATGAATGATGATAGTAATATTTCACAAGCTGCTGGAGCTAGAGATCCTATTTGATTTTGCTTTTCCGCCCTTTTATTAATTGTAGTTATAACCTATAATTACTGCTACCTACACCAAAATTTGACAGCCCACAATTATAATCAAAGTAAAAGGCTTTAAGCAAAGATAAAAAATCTATATGATTTTAATGAAATTTGGTACAGTTATTTTGAAAATTAGTGCTTATTTTGGGACATCCCAAGTGGACTCCTTAATCTGGGAGAGTAGTGTAATCTGTTTAATTGGCCATTATTTAGCGAGTACTCCCTCCTTTCCAAACATAAGCGCATTTTGCTAAAATGTTAAATATTATGATAAATATTTATCCGTTTGAGTCCAAAATATCTACTAGTCACTATTTATAGATTATCCACGTGGGTTTTCATTTATATTCATTTTTGGACATTTCTTAAGAAATGTTGTTTAGATAAATTATAAATATATAAGCAAAGTAAGTTTTAATAATCACACACAAAGATTACGTAGCGAGAGATAATTTGAAGAGTCTTGTGCAATTTTGAAAAGATTTTTGAGAGATATAGTGTAGAGGAAAGGACGTGTACAAAAGCAAATCGAATTTGGAGTAAAGGTGTGTTCTGAAATTCATTTTGCTCTTATATTTGCGAAAAAAATGAAAACTCAGTTTGTTCTTATATTTTGGAATAGAGGGAGTGAATCAATAATGACTATTTTTTTTAATTTTTTCTAATTGAGAATTCATTCTGCTAAATTTGAGGAAAACTTTTTGACAATAATTATAATAATGCTTGAAACAGTTGGAGCCAGTGGATCCTGATTTCTATAAGATAGGATATGTTCGAAGTGTTCGAGCCTATGGTGTCGAATTTAAGGAAGGTCCTGATGGGTTTGGAATCTATGCATCCAAAGATGTTGAGCCCCTCCGCCGAGCCAGGGTGAGTTTTTCTTTCGCTTTTGGCTTATCTATGACCCCATTCTAGTGAGTTTTACTGTGTATTAGCTCGAGTATCCTAATTTCTTAATATCTCATACCCGAAGCCAAAAGACATTTAATTCAACTATCGTTATGTTAATACATGAATATCTTGCTGAAAACACAGATGATCATGGAAATTCCATTGGAATTGATGTTAACCATAAGCAAGAAGCTTCCATGGATGTTTTTCCCTGATATTATACCAGTGGGTCATCCGATATTTGACATTATTAATTCAACCAATCCAGAGGTAGGCCTATTCAGTATGCCTCTCGTTATCGATTAAGCAAGTTTTGTTTTATACTTAACTTCCTCGTCACGTTATTTTGATGTGCAATAAGTATCATTTGTTTGATATTGATAGTTTTATTTGATTTCTGAATAGTATTTATATCAAATGTTTTCCTGTGGCAGACAGATTGGGACCTGAGGTTAGCATGTCTTCTTTTGTATGCATTCGATCGAGAGGATAACTTTTGGCAGCTATATGGTGACTTTTTGCCTAGTGTTGAGGAGACCACTAGCTTGCTTCTTGCTACAGAGGTTTGAGGGTGTCAAATATATAACATTTGATCTTTTATGCAACAGTTTATCTCCTTTTTATATTGTTATTTAAAATTGTAGCGTATTGCACTTCGATTTGATGAGTGAACTCTGTCAGGGACATTGGATCCATTAGTTCGCTTTCGCCAAATCAATAAGTTATACATGTTTTGATTAGTTTATTTTGAAGAATTGAAAGAGGTGTTTGGCAGATGCTATCGAGCTCTACTCGAGGCTTAAGTTTCTTGAGAAGATGAGGCTTACAGCTGAAGCCTCGAGGCCATATTGATGCCTGAGGCTTTGTCTTGTCTATTTGTTGATGTTACACAGTTACCACTAATGCTTGAGGCATATATATCTATGTGGGAAGACTTCCCTTCCTGTTAACGTCTAACCTAGTTAAACCAAGAAAGTACCTTTGGATCTCAATCTAATACGATGATATTCAACCTCAGGGCAACTAGCTGTCTCATAACTTATGTGTACATTTAGGAATTTCGAAACTCTTAAGAGACTTCAAAACTAGATAAAAGTTTTCTAGCTGAGTATTCATGAATTCTCTTTGTTCTACTTAAAAATCCATGAAGCTTGGACTCGTGCCTCTTGTGCTCTTAACAAAGACTAATCCTCATCTTATGGTTTGTCCTTGTAATAACATCAAATTATATGCGATTTAAGATTTCTGTTATCATTTATCTCTTAGCTTTTGGTGTACGCAACCCACAAGTTGTTGGGAACTTATTGCCATCTTATTTTCTTCATATGTCACAGGAGGACCTTTCGGAGCTACAAGATCAGAAACTTGCTTTAACTATGAGGGAACAGCGAAAGAGAGCCTTGGAATTTTGGGAAAAGAATTGGGTATGAAGCTATCACCGACCATGTATCCTTTTTTTACTACAAGCCATTTATTTTTCCTCATGCTGTTATATTAATTGTAATTAAATCCAAGGCGCACTATTTTAGGTTTCTAACACATCTATATTCTCAGCACTCTGCTGTTCCCCTAAAGATAAAGCGGCTAGCACGTGATCCTGAGAGATTTATTTGGGCTGTGAGTATGGCACAATCTCGATGCATTAACCTGCAAATGAGAATGGGTGCACTAGTTCAAGATGCAAATATGTTCATTCCTTATGCTGGTGAGCTTCTTGCTCTTGATTTTGTTTCATTTATTCTGTAACATTCTACCTTCAAAATCTTGTTGTTTTGAAATAAAAACATAGGTAGTAGGACCTTATAAGATAAATTACATCATGGATTTTGAAGTTCTTTTAATAGAGCGGAGTTAAATTTGTATTGAAGTGTTATTGGAGATCTCTTGGGCCAACAGATTTACTTATCTTATTTTGCAGACATGCTGAACCACTCCTTCCAGCCAAATTGTTTTTTCCATTGGCGTTTCAAGGACCGCATGCTTGAGGTGATGATAAATGCAGGACAACGGATAAGAAAGGGAGATGAGGTATATATCAATGTCTTTCTACAATGTAATTCTGTTTCACACAGCAGAACATTAAACACTAACAGTAGAAAGGTAACAAAACATTTTTCATCATTATTGATCACATCCATGGATTAGATAAATTTGAAATTTGTACAAGTGTATGGAATTCCAGTTTTTATTGACGGGAAAATTAACAATAAAGATTTATCAATAAGATGTACTTGCAGAAGTTCCTAGACCCTAGTGGCCTTTGAAGCCATACATTGTGTGTATGAGTTACTAAATAGAGTATGCTAGAAAACGGAATTAAGTCTCAATAATCTGTAAAAAGAGCGCCAAGTACACTATTTTTTTTGGCATATATTTCGCATCTGTATGATGTCTAAACATAATTATACACATCCATCATTGACAATCACAAACAAGCAAAAGGATCTTTAAAAAGGTTTACTATTTTTTCTTTATTGTGTCTAGTTCTATGTATATGTTTCGAATCAGGCTCATACTCGTAGAATTGTATGGGATATGAGTTTAACTTACTGATGGTTTCATATAATGTTTACAGATGACAGTGAATTACATGAGTAGAGAGCAGAATGATATGTTAATGCAAAGATATGGGTTTTCATCACCTGTGGTAATTTTCTCAGGCACCAACAGATTCTTGTTCTGCTATCGTATTCATAAACTGATATAGTATTTTTTTAATTTGAAATGAGAGGAATGAGGTTATGTTTTATGCGAGAAATTTGATCAAGTAAATATGCTATAGATTTACGTGTTGTTCATATATTCATAAATGGCTTCCTTGATTATTGCAGAATCCTTGGGATGTCATCCCATTTTCAGGCAATGCACGGATTCATTTGGATTCCTTCTTGTCCGTTTTCAACATCTCTGGTCTTCCCAATCAATATTATCACAATCGTACGTGTTAGATAAATTTTCTCTACAAACATTATCTGTATATGGCACATATTAGTAAGTCAGATTTACTTATTTCCAAAACTATATGACGCATATAAAAATTTTAGCAGGTCGGCTATCGAATGACAGAGATAATTTTGTTGATGGAGCGGTTATAGCAGCTGCAAGAACACTGCCCACTTGGTTGGACGGGGATATCCCTCCAATCCCTAGTGCCGAAAGGAAAGCCGTGAAGGAGCTGCAAGAAGAATGCCAACAGATGCTTGCAGAGTTCCCCACAACTTCTGTGGAAGACCAGGAAATTCTAGGTAAGCTTGGAGTGTTATTTTTTTTGTTCCATAAAAAGAGTCACATGTGTATTGATTGTAGTATAAAATGAAACAATGTCTTCAAGTTTATTATGACAATTTCATAGTATGCTACCGTTACTGAAGTAATCATTTAATTTGTTTAGGGGTAAATGTGAAAGGAAAATATGTGTAATATTTTGTAAAATTTCAAATGAGACTGTTTTTGTGGAACGGAAGGAGTGCTACAAATCACTGGATTCTTAGTTATCCAATATGATTTGAAATGGATATTACAGTTTTTCTAATACTCTTGGTCTTTTATTTTAACCGATGACAGACTCTATACTGGAAGGTAGAAAGACGTGTGAAGTTGCAATAAAGTACGTAATTCTTGTATTAGCTTATACAGTTTCCGGAGCTTCTTAATGTGATGAATATTGACATCCGATTTCACTTGTTACAATGTGTGTACTTCAGGTATAGATTGCACAGAAAATTACTCATAGAAAAGGTCATCCAAGCATTGGATGTTTATCAAGAGCGGATATTGTTTTAGCGGACCGATGAACTTTTGTAGGTTAGTGAAGCAGCTGTTTTGTTTGTTTACGGTGCTAAATGGACAAACATGAAATTTCGCAACAACAGTCCTGATCACCTTGTAATTTTATCAAAATTCTTGAGCTCTTTTATACATACATGTGAGAGAGTCGGCATACACGGAATCGGAAGATGAATATTTCAGCTTGAAGGTGCGAGTCTCCTTCTAGTGTCATATATTAAGGTCTTAGAATTTTTATTTTATTTTATTTTATTTTATTTTATTGGGAGAGACTTTTGATGAATTTAGTTATATAACCCACCCATAAACATTTAAGATGATTCACTTTACAAACATGTAAGGATTCTTTTTTAAAAATTATTTATGTTTGTTTTTAAAATAATGAATTGTTTATTTGAGGGTGTTGACATATAATATGATGATGTAACTGCAAATAATTACTTTAAGGAGTTTTTTTTGTAATTTTACAAGAAGATTAAAGAATTGATAAATTGCGCATTTTTATTTGAAACAGACAAACATTACAAGAAGAAATTCACTATAAATATATCTTGAGTTCCATATTTATTAACTGGGAATTTTATGAAAGAAGATGCACGATAAATGGGAAAATTTTAAAAATAAAAAAATGTAATTGAAATGCATATAGGTTTATCTTGTAACTTGGTCAATTGCAAAGTATTAAAATTCAAAATCAATAAATTTATTTGTTTTAGTACAAATCATTGTAAGTTATTTAAGAATTAATTTTAATTACTAGTATTTTGTTTATTTCAAGAATGAGACATATTTATATTAATTTGAGCTTCAAGATTTCACAAATTAATTATTAAAAAAAATTAATAATTATTTTAAACTTTAGAACAGATAAAGTACAAATACGATACAAACCTATATTAGTGTATTGCAAATTTGCAATCGCCATTCTAGAAAAAAGGCTAATTATATGTTAAAATTCATTTATTATTTATTATTCACAGAAGAATTTTATATACAGTAAAAATTAGTTTTACAGATGAATGTTGTTCGAGTGTTCACTGGCTGGGAGGTAACACTTTAGACGACTAATAAAGCTCTGACCTTAAAGTGGTGGGCGAGACTCATTCGAACAAACACCCGAACCAGACTAGAGGAGAAAGGCGAGAGAGGAGAAGAAGAAGAACAACAAAGGGATTGCGATCGGTTCGTTGAAGCCGTAAGTCTCGTTTCCGTTTTGGATTTTTTCCGTATTTGTTCTCTTTCTAATTTACTGAAACTACTTGCCCAAATCTCAATTCCACGTGCCCATGAGGATTGAGTCGGATATATATTAAACGCAAGGAAATGATTATGTCATTTAGGGTTTTCCATAAAGTTTTGATCTTCAAGTATGGTACGTCTTAAGCTCTTACTTCAGCTGCACAGCAACTATTTGATAAATTGCCAACCTGCTATTTTTGCTTTTCAAGTCATTTGTTTAATATACCAAGGAATTTGCAATTTCATTTCATTTTTGGTTTAATTTTTCATAATTTTGTGCTTTTCTAGTTTACTCAGAGGGTACACACAACATAAGTAAACTACCATTTACTTCTGATAAATGGACTTTCTTGTCTGAAGTAGATAACAGTGGGAAGGGATGAGCTTTGGGCCCTTGAAAAATGTGGTGGCCAAAGCAGCCACTACAGGATTGACTGAGGTAAGGGCAAAGATATTTGGCCATGTGCTTAACCCAACAGGGCAGAGATCTGCCCACAAGATTTTGCGCAAGAAGCTCATTGGTGAGAAAGTTGCACAGTGGTACCCCTATGACATCAAGCAAGATGACCCTCTTGTCATGGCCCGAGAAGAACAAGAGTAATCCCTCTCTCTTACTCACACACACATGCACTTGAAGCAGTCTTGATAATTAATTTCTCCATCTGTGACGTGTGGTTTATATCTTTTAGCCTATGAGCTGTTTGCCTAATTGTCCCTATTGGATTTTTGCTGTGTATCTATGTCTTTGATTCGTGATTCTTATTGGAAACTGCTAGTAAGCTCCTTATATCAAAAATAATGTATTGAGTGATGTGATTTTCAATAGTAAATAAGCAAATGAGTAGTTGCAGTATCAAGAAAAATGGGACAACATATTGATTTCACACTCACCGTGCATGTATAGATATCCCCTTACTCATGCTTGAAATATAGTCAGTGTTACTTAACCTTTGTCTTAGGGGTGATAAACGAGCTGAGGGCTCGGCTCGAGCTCGGCTCGGTTAAGGCTTGGCTTGAGCTCTTAAAAAAAGCTTGTTTGATTTAACGAGACAAATTCGAGCTCGGCTCATTTAAAGCTTGGCCCAATAAGAGCTTGATAACGATAAATATATTCAGATTTTTCACGAAAAGTTCGAGCTTAGCTCGTTAAAAGCTCGATAACAGGCTAGTTTAAGTTAAACTAGCCAAGCCCGAACTCAAAAAAAAGCTCATTTAACTAAACGAGCCGAGCTCGGCTCAAGCTCGGCTCGTTTAACAGCCCTACTTTGTCTTCTTAAGTAGGGGGGCAGGGAAGAAAGCGCTGTAAGGGATTGCTGGCTGCTCACCTTCAAGCGGCACTTATATGTTTTTCATTGTCACTTATTTAGCTTCTTTAGAAAGTAAAAACAAGTGGTGGGTTATTTTCATGTAGGACGCACCAACTGTAAATCAGTAACTTATGGTTTATGTTATTGTGCATGTTGTGAAGTTCTGAATTTTGCACCTCCTTTAGAATTTAGTCAAAATACTTTTGTAAACTTGTCTACAAGCCGTACGCCATACTGTTGCTTCTCTTATGCATATGTGTTGTGTAGTTGTATTTTTATACTGTTTGCACAATTCTATGTGAAAGTATTGGATTTTCTGCTCAATCATCAAAGCTTTTCAGTCACATTTTGTTCCTTGAAAATAAATAATAAGTCATTTTTAATTGTAAGGATTTTGCCAAAACCTAGACGCTGTATAACTATCTGAGGCAGTTTTACTCTTAAAGAAAAGGAAAAGAAATCATATCTTGTTACCAGTTTCTGCTCTATGCTTTGGCCTCTGCCATGATAATTTTTTGCATGTATAAAGTTAAATTGATGTCCGGGCATTCTTCCTGCTAATGATACCTATGACACAGTAATAGTGGTAATCAGACCTATGTCGAAGGATTGTACTTTTACTTTGGATATGTCTACCATGTCTCTTTTTAGTTCTTCTTTCTGTGATGGCGTTGAGTGTCGTCTGATGTTAAAATATATTTTAAAACACTTGTATATACAGTATTACATATTATAGTATTTTTCTTAAATTCTATTCTATGCTTGCAGGCGCCTATCCAAGCTCGAAATGTTGAAGCGTCGTGGAAAAGGACCACCTAAGAAGGGCCAAGGAAAACGTGCTTCTAAACGGAAGTAATCCTTGAAACATGCCATCCAAGAAGCGAGTATTGTTGGTTTGCACCAATGTGGAAATGAAGATGATCCCCAGCCACATGTATCAAAATCAGACGGATGGGTTTATATATTGAAAGACGAGGATTTCATTGAATTTAATCCTGAAAATTGGTTTTTGTGGTTTGTCTTGTGATTTCCACCCCTTGTTTGAAATAAACTAAGCAGCTCAGTTGAGTTGGATTTATATTGTGATTTATTTTTTTTGGCTTTTGGTCATTTCCATTCCTACTTTGCTAAATATAATTGGCAGTTTGAGACGTTTGAATGAGCTCGTATAGTGACAGTAGACTCGAGTATAAATTTTCTCACTGAACATATGAACGAATATAGAATACTTATCTATTCGAACATCAGGTTGATAAATCACTAGCTACTATAAACAAAAGCGTTCATTCATAGTGCTATAAAGAAACTGGTTCGGCAACCTGAATATGTATAGACATATCAAATGCTTGAGCTTTCAAATTATTTGACACTCTAGTACTCCGTATGAGACACCTCTATGCCAGAGTATCTACGCTCTTGGGAATGAAATTTTTGGATTATGTCAAGCTTGAGTTTGAAGTGCCATTGTAAAGCATCAACCAACCCAGGTTCAACCATTTTTTACTTATTACCTGGCTAAGGGGACCATATAACACAAAGATGAAGCTTTTGTTCAAAAATCAACGTATAATAAATGGGAGCATTTCCATGATCTAAACAGACTATGCAAGTAAGTGGACAAACAAATCTGCAAACTCTCCCTTACGTTCTTGTATGTAAACAAAGTTGTAATTTTAGAGCAGTGCTCCGGCTCAACATATGCTCCCAATGACACCCTATAATTTCATCAAAATTCGTGGGCTCTCCTGTACATGTATACAAATTCAAGCCTAAATTCTATATGCAAATGAATAAATTTGAAATTTTAATTGTTACAACTTACAGGAAATGGGCAATTGGGTAGTACACGGTTAACAGAAACACCAGACATGGATTCAACCCTGCTGTCTATATATGGGAAGCCAGCTTTCAGGTAATTTCTCACCAATAATCCCCACAAGAACAACTTCCATCCTTGAAATGGTGAAATCTTCTAACATCTCTCACAATAATTTCCCTCTCCACAACTTTTGACATAATCTTTGTAGCAGCATGGCAGTCATTACAAACTCTCAGATTCTTCGCAACTCGAATGGTGGTTCCAGGAGGGCTATTGAGGATACCAAAGGCTATAGCCAGTCTCTCGCTATGCCCACACAGTAGATTCTCCTTTTCATCCTCATTAACATTGTGAAGAACACATGAGGTATCAGGAACATAACCTTCTTTTTTCATTTTCTCTGACAATGTCTCAAGGAATCCATGGAGCTGCTCGCTTTGTGGGTGGGACCCATCCCCAGACAAGAACTTATGAACCTCGTCTCCGAACTCAATCCAACTGCAACCTGGTTGTTTTCTAACTCCCATTTTCATCATGTTCTTTCGAACCGCCATTGCTTTCTCCCAAAGCCCAGCAGATGAGTAGATATTAGAGAGTAGAACATAGTGACTAGCCACATCCGGCTCTAGTTGAAGGAGATTATTGGCTGCAATTTCACCAAGTTCTACATTCTGATGAATCCGACAAGCACCAAGCAAACTACTCCACGACCCCACTTTGTCATAACTGGATGGCATTGTTTGGACGAGTTTATAAGCTTCCTCCAGTTGACCTGCTCGGCCGAGCAAGTCAACTGCACAGGCATAATGATCGGCTGTGGGTTTGATCCCATGGTCAACTTCCATTCTATGGAACAAATCTCGACCTTCATTTAACATACCAGAGTGACTACACGCTGCAAAAATCGCAATAAATGTTACCTTGTTAGGTTTTACTTCCCCACCCCTAGCTCCTTCGGCTGCCATGCTCTTGAAAAGCTCCAAGGCTTCCTCTCCTTTCCCATGCATTCCATAAGCCATGATTATAACATTCCATGTAATCACATTTCTTTCGGGCATTTCATCAAAAACTCGTCTAGATAAATTCAAGCAACCACATTTGGCATACATGTCAACCAATGCACTTCCTACGGTCACATCTGATGCCAATGCATTTCTGATTGCATAAGCATGGATCTCCTTTCCCTTGGCTAGTGCTGCCAAGGCAGCACAACCAGGTAGGATTGTCATGAGTGTTATTGAATTTGGTTTATACGAAACTCTTCTTTCATTATTTTTCCCATTTTCTTCTTCTAGTCGTTGCATCTCGTGTAGTAGAATCAATGCATCTTGATGGCATCCACAAACTACATAACCAGTGATCATAGTATTCCAAGAAACTATGTCTTTCATATCCATGCTGTCAAATATATTTCTTGAAATGTCAATTTTCCCCATCCTAGAGTACATGTCCATCAGAGCATTTTGGACATACCTGTCCCTACTAAAACCCATCTTCACCACATAACCGTGCATACCTTCCTTGTCAGAGAATGCTTTGTAGTGCACACAAGAAGGCAAGACACTTACCATTGAGGTGGGACTAGGAAAAATTCCTGATAACACCATTTCATGGAAAAGTGTTAAGGCATTCTTGTAAAAACCATTTTGTGCATAACCAGCAAGCATAGCATTCCAAAGCGCAAGTTTCCTGTCTACAATACCATCAAAAACTCTATGCCCACTTTCAACTTGTCGGCAATTGCAATACATGTCGACTAAAGCACTACCCATGTAAGGATTCCAAGCCAAATCATCGTTTCTCAAAGCAAAAGCATGAATTTCTTTCCCAACTTCCAATAACTCCAAATGGGAGCAAGCAGGGAGAATGCTTGAAATTGTGACCCCATCAGGCTTAACGCCTTCATGAATCATAAGCTGAAAGAATATTAGTGCTTCTGAAAAGCGGTCATTCTGTGATAAATTACTTATCATGGTGTTCCAAGAAACTAAATCACGATCCTCAAACAACTCAAATACAGCTTTTGAGTAATCAACTTGTCCTAATTTAGCATACATAGCCATCAAAGCATTATTCGTAAACGTTTTTCTATCACCTATTCTCAAACTATACCCATGAAGTTGCTTCCCGAGCCATAATCCATCCTCCTTCCGTAGATTAGAGCAAGCAAGAGCCACACTCACCAATGTAAATGAGCTAGGCTCTACACCCTCCTTTTGCATCAACCGAAACAAATCCAATGCAAGCTGCCACTCCTCAAATCGGCACAATGCAGCAATCATCGAATTCCAAGAAACTTGGTCTCTCTGAGGAATTCTCTCAAACACCTTGTAAACATCACCAATATCTCCACATTTCCCATACATATTCAACAGCGTATTGGCCACAGTCGAGGAAGACGAATCGTACCCAAGTTTCACAGTGGCTGCCTGAATCTGTTTCCCAGCGTTCATGTCTTTAAGGCCGGTGACGGCCTTCAAGACTGCCGGGAAGGTGAAATTGTCGGGTTGGATGCCAGCCATTGTCATGTCTATGTAAGTGCCTATAGCTTCTTGCAATTGGTTGGAACGGGTTAGGGAGCGAAGAGACTCGATCCATGAGGCTGGGGAGTGTGAATTTGATTTGGGTTTTGAAGGGGTTTTGGTGCAGATTAGAGGGGTGGTGGTGGTGGTGGTGGCTGCTTTAATAAATGGTGGGTGGTGTTGGGTTTGGAGAGGAGAGAGAGAGTGGGGAGAGGGAAAGGGAAGAGAGAAAGGCGAGGACGACATTGGCAGTTATTACAGTTAGATGTAGTTCTTTCAAGCTCTTCACGGGAGCGAAGATCCATATCCACTGCACGGGTTTACATCCTCGTTCTTGAGTTTTTAAATCAAAGATACAAGGTTTACTTTTTATAAGTCAATTTTAATAAATTTTATATGGTAATAAAATAATTTTAAAATTATTTATAAAAAATTACAAATTTATTAAGAAAAATAAATCAATAATAAAAGTATATAAGTCTTATTTATTTTTAATTTTACATATTTATTATGATAATATTGTTACAAATATTTAACTTAATATGTATAAAATATTAAGTATTAGATATTAAATAAATTTAGATCAAAATATTTATTTTTATCTTATTTGTGATTATAAATTTTCTATTATTTTTTAAGCATTTTGTGAGAAATGCAATATTTTAAAAAATTATGTACACTTTTAGTGAAAAAAACGTTAAATTATTATTTAATTATCTAATAAGATAAACAATCATGCATTAACAGGTGTACAACTTTTATTACCTTTTATATCTTAAAATTTTAAGTATAACAGTTGATCTAAATAGTTCACGAATAATATAAAATTAGAAATTTAAAAATTATAATAAAAAATTAAAAATGATAATATAAGGTTATTATCTGTAAAATAGTTTTGTAGAATTATCTTATTATTATTGATTGAGATCTAAAAATTAAAGAAAATAAAATTTATACATTATCTTGCTCATCTAATTGGTTTTCTCAAACTCTTCTGATTTATTTATTTTTCAATATGTCCGATATATTCTTATGAATTATCATTGAATTGAAAGTACGATAATATATATATATATATATATATATAACATTGACACAAATTCTTCTCTACTAATACAGCCCACCTTCTCAGATAAGTATATGGCTCCATAAACTATAAAATTTTATCTATTAATTTGATAAATTTAAATATAAATGTACAAAGTAAATTTGTTTTAAATGTTAAAATAGCAATTATTAAATATAGGTCAGAACGTTAGACTAACTACTCATAATAAATATGAATAAGTTTAATTTTTGGTAAGTTATATAAAAGAAAAATATTTATCATACTTTTTATGAAAAATATAAATTATATAAGTTTTTATTTATTCTATTTATATATAGTTAGTAATTATATGGGTTTGTATTATTTTTAAACCATTATGTAACATATTGGGATTATGTGACCCAAACTCATACAAATTAGAAATTTGAAAATCATAATATAAAATCAAGAGTGAGAATATGAAGTTATTACTTGTAATAAGTTGAGTGGAGTTATATTATTATTATTGATTGAATTTTAAAAATTAAAATATATAAGATTTATTCATTATCATACTCATCTGGTTTGTATATTTTTAAAACTCATATGAGTTATTTAATTTTTAAAATATCAACGATACTCGTTTGAAGTACCATTAAATTGAAAGTTTGACCCAAGATGAATTATTATATGTAGTATAGATTTGTGGAGTTATCTTATTATGATTGTTTAAACTTTAAAAATCATAGTAAATAAGATTTATTTAACTATCTCATATAATTTGTGTATTTTTCAGTGTTCTAAAAATCGGTAGGCGGATGTAGGCAGTAGAAAGAGGATTTAACATCTAGACAATCTTAATCGAATACTAATTGAATAAAAGTAGGGTTCAGTGTTATGCGCTCAATTTACCTAGGCGCTTAAGGATTTTCTATGGTTAATTTAAAGATTAATCGAAATTAGGAGATAATTTTTAGAACAATGGTATTTTTTAAATATTTATCTATTTTTAATGCAATTATATCTTTTTAGTTTATTCTAATAGAACCCATAATTGAACGCATGATTGTAGAGTTACATAAAGTATATATGATTTAAATATTATATAGCTATGTTAAGTAAATCTGATTTTTTTTTTTGTAAACTCAATGTTTTATTTTCTTTTATAAATGAGAAATTTACCCTTTAGATGAGTTATTGAGTGAAGAGTGTGATTGAAGATGAGTTATTATTTCATGTATATATGAATGGATGGATGGATGTGTGTGTGTGTGTGTGTGTGTGTGTGT
>JAUMHB010033791.1:0-11744 GCA_032359685.1 Pittosporum tobira | reverse complement strand
GATTGAAGATGAGTTATTATTTCATGTATATATGAATGGATGGATGGATGTGTGTGTGTGTGTGTGTGTGTGTGTGTATCATGTATATATGAATGGATGAATGTGTGTATCATACTTCAAATGATTAAGGACTGTCATGAATTCATAGTAGTAAAAATATTTTTATTATTTTTTAATTTTCTATTGAATTAGTTACATTATAATCCATAGATCTAGCAAATATAAAAATGACTAACAATTTTTATTTATAACTTTAATAGTTTTCTCTAATTTTGTGCAATTATTTAATATAAATGGTAGAACATGTAACACTTTGAATGTTTGTTATATTATTAAATTGAAAAAAAAATTAGGAAGAAGTGTAATATAATGCTTCAATTCTAAAAAAAGTTAGAACATAGAATTTTATGAAGTTATCTTATCATGGGATTGATTGAGCTTTAAAAATAAAAATTAGATAAGATTTAGTTACATATGATTTAAATATTCAAAATTTCAAATATAAACAAATTTTCGATTAGTTGTTTTAAAATTTCAAAATATACCCTATATATATATATATATATTGAGTGGTAAGTTAGATTATTATATATATTATAGATTTGCTTAAATTTTAAAATTTATAGTAGATAAGATTGATGTTAATTATCCCATATGGTTACCTATTTTCTTAAAAAAATACTTAAGTATATTTTGTTGTTTGTTTTCTAAATGTCAACTGTATATTACTTCTATATTTTTAAAAGTTATTTTTGAAAATGTCAGGTAAGTAAGATTGATGTTATTATCTCATTTGATTATATGTTTTTTTAAATCTTAAGTGTACTTTTTTGTATATTGTTAAAATTTATAGTATATATCACTTATATATTTTTTAATGTTAACTTTAAAAATGTCAGATATAACCTTTCTATGGCCATTGAAAGTCAGGTGTGAATCAATAGGTTATTATATATACTAGTTAGAAATCTCGTGCAAGGCACGGGCTAGGTATAATTTTATTTATTTATAATTAAAAATAATATTTATTTTATGTTTTTGTACAAACATTTAAAAATAGTACAAAAATGTAAGTGTAAATATTAAAATTTAATATCTTTAAAATTTATTTACTTATCATAATTAAGTAATAAAAATTCAATTAATCTCGAACTATGAAACAAATTTGTAAAATGATTAATAACAATTATAAACTACTATTGGAATGCATATACATGTGTGTGTGTGTGTGTGTGTGTGTTATATCATCTCTCCACTATTAAAATAATTTTATGTAATTAAAAAAACTAATACTTATTTGATTTTAGATATATGAAATTATAATAATTAATATATTGCTTATTTATTTTTCATTTACTCTTTTATTTAAGTTATGAGATAAAATTATATTGACAAAATGACAATGTCTAAAAGGCTAAACAACTTATAACACCTTATTTTTCTAGTTTTGTTTACATTTTATACGATAAAGTTTATTTTTACTTCTGAAAATGAATTATTCTCCAATTAGTGCATCTTTCTTATGTTTGCCATATATAGGAGTTTTATTATTTTTAAAATTTTACTTAGTTAAATATAAATGTTAAGATTTATGAAAGTTTTTTTTCTTAATATAATTATATCAACATATGGATACAGATAGATGGACATATAGCAATAGTAATCAAAAAACTTTCATAGATAAATAAATTAGATAAATTAATTTAAAAAATAATTAGGTAAATGTGATTGATATTTTTAATTAATATTTATTTTTTTAAAATAGTATTTAAATCTTATTAGTTTAATATAATTGGATTTATGAGACCTTTATTATGCGAGATGAATGAGAGAGTTGAAAAGCCCTAAAGACAAATGTTAGTATTAAATACTCCTTTGCCCAAGTTATATTTTTTTTCTAATTTTTTTTAACTATGTTCAGTATGTAGTTTAAGACATTCCAAAATCATATTTATACATTATAATTTTTAAATATTTTTGCATATTTATCATATTTATGTGTTATAATTTGAAATATAGTTTACAATTATATTTTAAGAATGTCTTTAAACTTGTATCAAAAATTGTCAAAAAATTAAGATATTTACACTTGGATTGAATGTGTATTTTTTTATAATCAAAATTATATCTAAAAATAAGGTTATTTTTTTTTTTCGTTTAATCTCAAAGAGGGAAAAAACTATGTAAATTAAATGTTATATCTATAAAAAATATTGCATCACTACTATTGTTAATAATAAAACAAATAAATTCATACTATGAAAGTGAATTCATAAAAGGTCTAAGATGTAAGATTTTAAATTTAGAAGTATAAAAAATGTACCTCTAAGTAATCTAATTAAATAATAGTTATATATAAAACTAATGACTCTTTCCTTATTCGTTTGAATATATGACTTTTTAAAATTGTGATAATATATGCACACTATAAGTTCATATATATACATTATTATAATATTTTAGATAATATATTATTAAATTATACAGTATTATAAAATCTCTTAATATATTTAGGGCACATAGTTATTAACATTTTACAAAATTTGAAAAGGTTAATATATTTATTGAATTATGGTTATCAATATTTAATAAACTTAGAAATGATTAATAACCACTTAAATTTATAATATAATAATTTATAAATTATTAAGAAAATAAAAATAAATTTAATTAGCTCAATATTCTTAATAACATGCTTATTGAATTGATATTTTTAATTTAAATAAGTTTGAAATTTGTGAGAATAATTTTTTATTGGGTTTCATTATGATGAAGAACTATTGAAAAAATGTATTATAAACAAAATTATTTTAGGAATTTAAAACATCTCTTATTAGTTTAATTTTGGCTCATTTTTCAATTTGACCCTAATACTTTAAATTGTAAAGATAATAATTTATTTATTAATTGGTAAAATTCTAATACTCAGTATGGTAAAAAAAAATTCTTTTGATATTGAATTTATGTTTTTAATGTTTATTTTTCAATTAATTGCATGAGATACAATTTGTACATAATTAATAATATAGATTTTTAGTGGAGATAAATTAGTGGACTCTTTGAGAGAGTTTTTTTAGTAGTTGTAAATTCTTGGACTATACGAGAGAGCTCTATTTTGCCATACTGAAATGTGAGAGAGTCCAAAATTATTGGACATTTTGAGAGAGTTCCGTTCGTTACGGCTTTTATATATTAATATAGAGATAGATTCTTTTGACTATATGATTTTTTACAATTGTGATAATATATGCACACTATAAGTTCATATATATACATTATTATAATATTTTAGATAATATATTATTAAATTATACAATATTATACAATTTCTTAATTTATTTAGGGCATATACTTATCAACATCCTACAAAATTTGAAATAGTTAATGTATTTATTGAATTATGGTTATTGACATTTAATTAACTTATAAATGATTAATATCCACTTAAATTTATAATATAATAATTTATAAATTATTAAATAAATAAAAATAAATTTAATTAGTTCAATATTCTTAATAACGTGTTTATTAAATTGAGATTTTTAATTTAAATAAGTTTCAAATTTATGAGAATAATTTTTTTATTGGTCTTCATTATGATGAAGAACTATTGAAAATATGCATCATAAACAAAATTATTTTAGTAATTTAATACTTCTCTTATTAACTTAATTTTGGCTCATTTTTCAGTTTGACCCTAATAATTTAATTGTAAAGATAATATTTATTTATTAATCAGTAAAATGTTAATACTTAGTATGGTCAAATTATTTTCTTTTGGTATTAAATTTCTGTTTTTAATGTTTATTTTTCAATTAATTGCATGAGATATAATTTTTAGATAATTAATAATATAGATTTATAGTGGAGATAAATTAGTGGACTATTTGAGATATTTTTTTTAATGGTTGTAAATTCTTGGACAATTTGAGAGAGCTCTATTTTGTCATACTAAAACGTGATAGAGTCAAAAATAATTAGACTATATGAGATAGCTCTGTTCGTTACAACTTTTATATATTAATATAGATAATATACATGGTGATGGAAAAGTTGGAAAAAAAATTACTTATTCATAAACAGAGTATTAAGAAACATGAAATATCAAGTACATATTTTTTCAAGTTATTTTTGAAAATATCAGATAAATAAGATTGATGTTATTATCTCATTTGATTATATGTTTTTTTTTTTTTAAATCTTAAGTGTACTTTTTTGTATATTGTTAAAATTTATAGCATATGTCATTTTTATATTTTTTAATGTTAATTTAAAAAATGTCAGATATAACCTTTTTTATGACCATTTAAAATTAGATGCGATTAAATTTGGATTATTGTATGTAGTATTAGATGGTGATGGAAAAATGTTTTCCTAATTCTCTATTTTGTAGGGTTCTCTTATTGTTTTAATTTAGTTTTTGGAAACCGAAAAGTTTAATGAGCTAGTTTTAAAAATAAAAATCAGTTCCTGAATGGAGTAATTTTTAGGTCAGCAATCATAACAAGGCCATTCTCAAAAGTTCTTAATCGGAGGTGAGTGTCGAATCTCCAACGGTTAAAATAGAAACGTTCCTAGACTATTCTGCAGAGTCTGTTTGTTTGGTTTCAATAATAAAAATATTACACCAAATATAAATAACCACTTATTCAATAATTTATAATTTGTTTTTAAATAAATTATACCAAACGAGCCCGCAGCTTGGAAGAACTGATTATAGCTTATTTTTTAAAATAATTTTTTTTTGTTAATTTAAAAAAAAAAATTATAGGTTGAGTATAACAATATTTTTATTTTATTTGAAAATTTAAAACAATTGATACTTATTTTAGTTAACAAATAAATTTTAAACTATTTTAAAATAAATTGTACCAAACAAAAACTGGCAGGAAAGTTGTTAAATCTGCAATGGTGAAAAATAAGCAGCAACTCAAAACCTTAAAAATAATTTAGAATAAAAAGTGTATTTGCCAACTATCCAAAAGATAACTCATATTCTTGAAATCTCATCCATTTGAGATTTCTCAATATCAACAATTTACACTTTTTATTCTTTTATTATGGAGAGAGAATATATATATATCACACTTTTCCAAGAGTTAAAACAGTGAGACAAGAATATCTTTATCCAAGGATATTTATTTTTCTAGCTTCGAGTAATTGGATAAGAATATCTTTTTCCAAAAGTTCAAACAGGTAAGCCTCAAAGAATCAAAGTATACACCACACAGATTAAAGCAGTATAACGCTGTCCTTCATTTGAACATCAAATATCATCGTTTACAAACAGGTACGATGGTGAGGTCATATTTTTCACAAGTTATTTTAAATTATAATTTAAAACTTATTTCTTACTTTAAGTACGTTATAGTAAATTATGAAAAATATATATATGTGTGTCTGTGTGTCTGTGTGTATATATATATAAATAATAATCTTTTCAAAAAGATATATTTTTAATTTTTATTGGTGTCTTTTAAAAAAGCATGATAATAAAAATAACAAAAAATAATTTATTTATTTAAATTATTGTTATTTATTTTTCATCAAATCATATGAAAAGAAAATTTTAACACACACAATGCGTGTCAAGAACATTGGTATATACGGTACTTCCTCTGTTTTAAAATAAATAAAATAATTTAATTTTTTATAAAATTTAAAAAATATATTTAATATTATAATTTAAATAATAAATTAGTATTTAAAGTAATATAATATAATATTATATTTATAATTTTAAATAAATAAATAATAATTAAAAAGATGAATTATATTTTATAAAATAAAAATAATTTATATTATTATTTTTTTTTTAAAAAAATATTATAATTAATATAAAACGTAAAAAAAGAAAGAAATAACTGTCGTAATTAATACGGTACAGAGCAGTATAAATTAGGAATGAACCAGCGAAGAAATGGCACCCACCTTCTGATATCATCATCTGTGGTAAAGCTGTAAGAGATAGGGAGGAGATACAATCTGGAAATGGGGGAGGCGATAGCGGCAGCAAAAGTGATCTCAATCTTCGTATATCCAATCAAGTCGTGCCGTGGAATTTGTCTTTCTCAAGCACCCCTCACTTCCACTGGTTTGATTACAACATTACAGTTTGAGTTTTTTTTTCTTTCTTTATGTACCTCAATGTTATTTGGGCATTTTTCGCATGTAGAGTTTCAAACAATTAAAGTTGGGGAAGGAAGTATTAATTTTGATAGAGGTTAAACGACTTGATAATATTACTGAATTTTGCTGTATGGATATGTGCTTTGAAATCAGTTGCCATGTTGCTAGTACAACAGCTAGAAGGTAAAATTCTTGAAATTTATTAGGAAAGTCAAAACGACAAATTTTCCCCTATATTGATACTACCCCAGTTCCAAAATTATACTAGATAGTTATTCTTGTTTGGTATGTCCCAAAATTAGATATATATTTATATTTTAATACTGTGAAACACCATGTTATTTGTAATGTATAATTTCGTTGTAAATATAGATGAATTTTTATGTCATTTCCAAAAAAACCATTATTTTAAAAACACTTTACTTTTACGCAAAGCGTATAATGGAACATTTATTTTTAAAAACCGTCGTTTTCTTAATGTATCTCTACTTTTGGAAAGGAGAGAGTATATAGGAAGTTCTTTGTTGTATGAAATTCTTTTGAATCGTTTCTAGGCAATGCTTATATGGTTAGCTGAATAATTTGGTTATAAATGAATACGGAATTTATTACATCTTCTTGAGCAAGCCATGAGAGAGCTACATGGATTCAAGTCCTTAATCCTCGCTGATGAGCTGAACCCAGGTTGGGTTTAAGTTAGGTTTGGTTGATTGCTTTGGCAAAGGCGTGTATTACATTGACCAAATCTCATGTCAAGAATTATGCTTTATCAGTTCTGAATTTTAAGTTTACAACCAGATTTTCGTAACCTATCACATATGCAAGACTCCAAGTATAAGGTTGCCAGGAGGGCAAATTTTAAGTATACAACCAGATTTACATAACCTGTCACATGTGCAAGACTCCAAGTATAAAGTTGCCAGTAGGACAAGTTATCTTTACCTCCTCGTAAGAATCTCAATATTGCTTAGTTCAATTGGATATAGGTTTAATTTTGTCGGTTCATAATATCTGTCCTTATGGGTAGTAGGAATAAACGCTTTCGTGTAAAAGCTCAAGTTTGATTTTAATTTTGAAAGCACTTTGTGATTTAAGGCCTTTATGCAAGCTTGGTTGATATTTTTCAATTTGAGTGAAGTGTAATCTCCTAAGTACGAAAACAAGGTTGATAATCTCAGGTAAAATATGGCAGAATTCTCTGCTTCTGAATTGGGGGAAGGCATAAAATAGTGTGGTCTACAAACACTGATACGTTTCAATTTAATAGCCAACATTTTGACTAATTGTATAAGTTTTCAGTCTGTATAAATTTTTAGATTCTTATTTTTTATTTTGTTGCATAAAATGGAACTTATGTGGAGTATATCAGATATCATAAGAGTTAGAAGAATTCTTAGGTGATCCGTGATCGTCTGTTATGATTTTCTTTCCACTTTATATAACAGTATAATAGATGATTCGTATGGTATGCTTTTCCTGCATATTTGACACAATTTCTTTTGTATCTGAATACAAGGTTTTCGCTGGGATCGACAATGGTTAGTTGTGAACTCCAAAGGCAGGGCATATACCCAAAGGGTTGCGCCTAAGCTTGCTCTAGTGGAAGTTGAGCTTCCCAATGAAGCATTTTCTGAGGGTTGGAAACCTACCAAGAGCTCATATTTAGGTAAAATCATGACTTACACGTATTCTATAGTCTATACATGCAAGCAACCTTGAGAATTGTTATGTTGATGACTGGTAAATAGGCTCTCTCTTGGTAGAGCTTTTTTTATTTTGTGTCATGCCCCGTATCTTTTGCTCTGCTGAAAACGCTATGTTCCTATCAAATGCATAGTAGATAAGCACAGATGAAGGTTTTCAAACTATTTCGTGATATAGTTGATTTATGGTCCTCTTAAATTTAGATATGGAAATGTTCGTTGATTCAATCTGCCTTCCTACTAAGTACTAACACTACAAGTCTTTGTTGGAAGACTGCATCGTTTTGTCCTTCATAGGTGTAAATAGCATCAGTCATCATCGTTTTTATGATGATGATGATCGTCATCATCAGTATTTTGGTTAGAATATGTAATATTTTTTTGATATATACTTCACTTCCTCTACAGTAATAAAGGCCCCCGGGATGGATGACTTGAAGATTTCATTGAGTAAACCAAATGAAATTGCTCACAGCGTGTCAGTGTGGGAGTGGTCTGGTTCTGCCCTGGATGAGGGAGCTGAAGCATCAAAATGGTTCTCCGATTATCTTGGCAAACCCAGTCGGTTAGTGCGTTTTAATGAAGGTAGTCCTCAGTTAGTTCTTTGTAATTCTAAGAGACCTGTAAATGCCATTCATCTTCCAATTCTGCCCTTGTACTTTACTTAAAAAGCACTTCTAGTGGGCCCCATAAACTATGAGACTGTTATGGGTAAAATAGTCTTTATCACATATTATACGGTTTAACTGGCGGGCTTGCCATATAGTGTCACAGATTAGACCCGTAGACCCTGATTATGCTGGTGGATACAAAGTCATGTTCGCAGATGGATATCCTTTCCTCTTACTATCCCAGGCTAGTCAAAGTCATTACTTACTTTTGGTTTTCGAGCTTTTAAATACAATCTTGTACCTTAACCTTGTTAACCACATCTTTGCAGGGATCGTTGGATGCACTAAATAAGCGTCTACAGGAACCTGTACCAGTTAATCGTTTTAGACCCAAGTATCTATTTTAACTTCGAACTTGACTCACTACTTCACATGTGATTTGTGCTTATTTTGTCATCAAAGTACTCACATCTTTTGATTTGTATTTTAATGTTGCAGTATTCTTGTTGCTGGTTGTGAACCATTTTCTGAGGATCTGTGGATGGAGCTGAGAATAAATAAGTTGGCATTTCGGGGTGTGAAGCTATGCACCCGCTGTAAGGTGATAAACATGTCTTTCTTTCTCGCACTATCATGAAGATTGACTAATTTCCTAAAAAAACCTATAGGTACATGTATTTCCATGTAATGCTTTTAAAGCTGTTGCCACCACCCAGTTGGCAAATAGAACAACCATAGTATTATTATACTCCCTCTTCCCCTTCCCTAAACATTCCTCTCCTCCACCCCTACCCCCCCCTCACAAACACACAAACAAAAAGGAAGGATCCATTTGCCACATTAAGGATAAAATTTCTTTCCATGTTTGCACCCAAAATAGTTAATATTTAGTTTAGTGGTGATGACATGATAATGTAATTGCAATAGTGAACATGAGGACATTGTTTTATTTTGTACGATCATCAATAAAAAGTGAACTATTTTTTTTGGCAAATGGGACTCTTTTGTCGCATGCAGGGAGTCTTATATTAAAGGATGTGATCCATGGTTCAATATTTGATTGCAATTGGGCTTTGTATAGATTATGTTGCAGTTTAATGATTCAAATTTGTATTATCCCTTTGTCACGGAAACGTTTTCTTGATGTTAGGTGCCTACAATCAACCAGGAGAATGCAATTGCAGGCTCTGAGCCAACAGAAACTCTAAAGAATTTCCGATCAGATCAAGTCTTGCGTCCAGCTCAAAAACCACAGGGGAGGGTAGACTGCTAAAACCGAAAAACTTCCAATATGCTCAACCATAAGCCTGATCAATACAACTCTCCTTATACAAAAGAAGTCCCATTTGAAAATCTTCTTATGTTAATGATATATTTTTCTTTCATATTTACCTCTAAACTTGAGGACATTATGTCGTTTATCGCTACAATAAATAAAAAATGGGCGTCGAACAAAAAAATTTACAAATAGAACTTTTTTTTTTTAAGGAAAGGAGATAGTATTATTAACATGTTAAATGCAATTGCAGGTCTACTTTGGACAGAACGTGGTATGCAAGGATTCCCTTAGTGAAGGAAAGGGGAGGGTGGTAAAAGTTGGCGATCCTGTTTATGTCGATAAGGTATTTTCTTCGCATGCTGACGCAGCAGCTTGAACTCCTTAACACCGTCAAATTTGAGGTTTTTATTTCTAATAAATGTGAAATCTTGGAGGGAGACTCTATAGGATGTATCTGCAAGAAACTTTTGAACTCCATGTTCTAATTTTTATACAAGCACGACAAACTTTGTTGTTGTGTTGTTGCTCAATACCTGCTGGTTCTGGTGTTTGAGGCGGTTAATTGGGTTTGAATTTTTATTTGTTATTAATAATGTTTTAGCTTGGTAACGCTTGTTTCTTTAGAAGGCTCTAACTAATACTTTGCAATGCTTAATACTCCTTTAGTTTCGAAATAAAAGAATGCCATTGAATTTAAAAAATTAACATTCAACGCTTTTGAAATTTAAATTGACATGGATTTATTCTACTAAAAGCAATACAATTGTAAAAATCTTGAAATATTTTTAAAATAATATTTGTTGTGAAAGACCCTTTTTCAAGACTTAATAGGATTTTATTTTATTTTATTACTAAAAAACAAAGACTCAAGGGGATTAATACTATTTTGAATTTATAAATGTTCAAAATCAATATTTAAAAGTTGATATTCGTATATTTTTGAATGAGATGCCGTGTACCATAGTCTAGTTGGATTCAACATTTTAAAGAAACTGTTAATTTTTCTTCAGGAGAGAAAATGAAACTAATGCAAGTCGTGAACAATTGAAGGTGTGCAGGTCACATGCTTCTCAGAAGTAGGGGCTGTCTCTCTCACAGACAGCTAGATACACCTAGGCTTATCTGAGTCGAAAATTTGACTGAAATATTTTTATTTATAATTATCTAAGAAAAATTTTAATTTTTTATTATAAATTTTATTTTTAATTTTAACTATTACTTAGAAATAATTAAATAAAAATAATTTAATTTAAAATTATAATAAAAAATATAACATGATTTATGTGTACACGAACATGTAGAAATATTATAAAATTATTGTGTGACAATGTAATAAGAAGCTTAAGAAAACTTGGAGGAGTGTAATTAGACCAAAATGAGTGAAAGAACAAGTCGAAAGGCATAAGCAGTTGACGAAGGCTGCCAAAGGCGATGAGGAGAGAGAGCGAGCAAACTGGAGTATTGCACTCAATAAAAGTCTTCCAGAACCCAATAATAATCAATTTAAGTCAAAGGCTGTTTAAGTGGTACTATAATTAGTTATTAACCAGTACAGTAATACCACTTACAGTGATAATACTCAATTTAAGTTAAGGGTCAAAGGCTGTTTAAGTGTTATAATTATTTACTACAGTCATACCACTTATTAATTAGCGATAGAGTTCTATTTAGACTAATGTCTTTAGTTTCCATTCGTAGCAGTAAAAATAGAATAAAAATTTATATTAAAATTAAATAATAATTGAAATAAAAATTGGTGAAACTCATACCCTCTAAGATAAAATGAATAAAATAAATGAAAATTGAGTTATAGCTTAAATAAAATATAAATAAAAAATTGTGAAGTATACATATTATATACTCTTTTCGTCCCAAAGAGAATAACTAAAACACGTAAAGTACGTAGTTTGAGAAAAATTACTTATGAGGAGAAAGAAAATTTTAAAATTATAAAAAATTTGAGTATTCTCATAAAATTATTATTTTTAAAATATAAATCATATATTTTTATTAAAATATGTG